>CAJNOP010000042.1:1412013-1452979 GCA_905250075.1 Rotaria sp. Silwood1
AATAGCTATAGCAACTTTAAATAGCTGCAAGATCTTTAGATAGCTATGATAGCATTGAATAGCCATGTAAATGATTAAATAGTTGTGCAAGTCATTAGATAGCTAAAGCAATTTTAAATAGCTATAGGATCTTTAAATAGCTGTGATAAGATTAAATAGCCATAGCAACATTAAATAGCTAGAAGATCTCTAGATAGCTTTGATAAGTTCAAATAGCCATGTGAAAGACTAAATAGCTATACAAATGGTTGAATAGCTATGGAAGCCTTTAAATAGCTATGGCACGGTTAAATAGCTACAAGATCTTTAGGTCACTATGACAGTATTAAATAGCTATGACAATGATTAGTAGTTAGACTAGGAAATCATTGAACAAGTGTCTTCGAAGTCATTTGATGCTAATTATACACAAAAAGAAATTGTATCTCTTTTGAGAATGAGCCAGTTGGAATACGTCTCTTGAGTGTGGGTGTGCCTAAAAAGATATAGTACAATCCGACGCTCACATCCAAGAATTTTTTAAGCAATAAAATAAATATAAAAAAAACTAAATGGTAGCCATTGTAGGCCATAATCTAATGATTCTAACGAGAAAAGGAAGTTACTTCTATCTCCTGTAGCAAAAAACTAGATAGGTTTACAATAACGATCATTGATACATACTTTTAGAGTGATGGATATATTTATATCATAAGAAAGTTTTTTTAGTCTTAATAGCTCTACATCTAATCACAAAACATTATTCATGCTGATTCAGAATATAGTATTTTTAAAGATTTCAAAAAACAAATTGAAATAAATATTTGGCAATGTCTCTATCTTACAAACGAAGAACTTTTTAATCTCGCATGGAATATTTGAAATATCTGTTTATTTTCTTACCCAGTAGAAAAAATCCAATTTTTCTTTCAGTCGATATTACTCATAGTCGACAATATAATATATAAATTTCAGTATTTTTTGCTTTTTCTTTTTATCACGGTTGTTTGTTGTCATTACTCAACAACTACATGATATTATGAAAACAAGATTTTCTGTTATTCTTTGGAAAAGTCTAACACGAATAATCTTATTATTCAGATTAAGTCCGAATAATAATCGAAATAAAGAAGTATCCGGTACTTGCTGTTTTGAATTTTACTAAAGATTATCTTGAATAAGAGATCCAAATAAAACATTAAGTATTATCATACGAATTGTCTTGTTTTCTTATTGACCACATGAGAAGTTCTGATTGAAATTTCAAAGAAAAAAAAGAGAGAGAATGTTCTTTTCAAATGATTCATACAGTTTTTATTGCTTTTTTTTCTTTTCTATTTTGCGTCGAATTCTGACCTTTGAGTGTTCGCTTTGTCCAAATGATGCGCTATCGCATGGGACACGTGCATGTGCTTGGTGTGCCGATATATACGTTACGACTCGCTGCGCTTCTTGTTTCTTCTTTCCTCTTCCTCTCTCTATTGTTCTTTCCGTGTCGTCTCTCTCGCTTTGTTTCTCTATCATATATATTAGCTTGTGTTGAATGTGAAGTAGCTAATAAATATAAATGCCGAGTAGCGGCTAGCTATTCGTCCAGTCTGCCGTTACACTTGGTTTCATAATTAACGTATAACAATGATTGCAGAGTTTCATTTGCTCCTTAGTAAAGTATTGTATGAATTTCAGATTTAATTTCTTTATGGAACAAATCAAACGGCCATTAAGTAATATTTTCAAGCTTGATGATCAATGCAAGAGAAAAAAAATACAAAGTAAAACTATCTGTAACTTATTGTTGTTGCTTTTTTTGTTTTAAATGGAATTTTTTTTTCTCTAGTAACAACAGTTGAAGCAAACGGGAACGTCCACAAGTAAGAAATTTTTCTTTTTCATAACTTCCTCTTATTTGTCAAATTATTAAGAGCGATTTTTACAAATTTTGAAGACCTGTTTAATGAACTTCTATACGAAATATTCGAATATTTGGATATGTATGATTTATATAAAGCTTTTTACAATCAGAATATACGATTTCGAAATCTAATTGTTAATTCAAGTTTTCCAATGAAAATCAATCTTTCATTCATATCAAAATCAAATTTTGAACATTTCAATAACGACTTTATTCTATCCAATAGGCATCGAATTATTTCCTTTCGCGTATCAAATCCTATGTTTTATGATTTAAACGTTTCTCCGACTCACATAATATCAAAATTTTTTCAACTTAAAAGACTTTTTCTTGATCAAATTGAATCGACATACATGGAAAAACTTCTTCGTCAATTAGTTTCTCTACCATTTCTGACTTCATTAACTATCTTTTTGGTCGATCGTATTAAAAATATCAACACTTTGTATCTTCAAATATTTAATCTACCTGTATTAAAATATTGTCAGTTGTCATTGAATGATGGCTTGACAAAAGAATTATTACCAATCGCTACTAATCAATACAGTTCAATCGAACATCTCGTTATCAAAAATATTATAACCATCAATCAACTGATTAATTTATTATCGTATGTACCCCAACTTCGTCGTCTGAATATTGATTCACTACAACAACCTTATCATAAACAAATATGTTCTTTTGTGTTAAATCATTTGACACATGTTTCTCTTACATTGAAGAACATTAATTTTCATGAATTTAGACAATTCATCATAGATTTTTGTCTTACAATTTATGTTTTACGCATTACGATAAAACATTTTATAGATTCATCATACATGGATAATAGGAAATGGGAAGAGTTGATATCATCATATATACCAAATTTACGTATATTTGACATTCGATGCGAAAATTATTTGAATCATATTCATTCTTCCACGAATAATTTCCTTATTAATCAATCAGTACCAAACTTTCACATCAATAAGTTTACATCTTCATTTTGGATCGAACGGAGTTGGTTTTTTGCACAACAACAACATTATCAGTCAAAATATACAGATCCTACAATTTTCTATTCAACGGATCCATATAGGTAATTATTCTGGTGATTTTTAATTACAGTATGTATATTATTTGTATTTTTCAGAAGAAATACTTACACATTATATGAACAATTCGAAGAAAAAACTTGTTTAAATGCTTGTGATAAGAATCTGATGTTCGTTCGTCATGTTCATATTCAAAATAAAAGAGCAATGATAAATTGTAATTATTTTTTTCCAAATGTCTTTGAATTGACTATCAACAATGATTTCACTCAATCTTATGATTCGTTTTCAACTATTCTTAGAAATATCATTCCTTTAAAACAACTCAATAAACTAACCATCGGATGTAATTATTTTTCTTTTATAGAAATAATCGAACTATTATGTTTTATGCCAAATATTCATACATTGATATTTTTATCAATGCCAATGTTTAAATGCAATTATCATAAAATTAAACAAAATGAAAAGTTACAATTGTTATCCAATATGAATACTATAAGAGATATAACCATTATAGGACCATTGAAATCAGAAGTAAATCAATTGTTAATTAATTTATGTCAACATCTACAACATCTTGTAATTAATACGACTATATATGACTTAGAATCGGATGTTCGATTATTATTGAACAAATACCATTGTCATACTCTTCATTTTTGCTCATTGGGTTTTTTAAAAGCAACAACGTATTGGGCTATGAAATTGCAATCACTGATTCGATCCGAGAAATTACTTAATAACTATATATTAAAATTGGTAGATTCGAAGTTATATTTATGGTGGTAGTATGCATGTTTATCAATAAAAAATAGTTTCGAATAAATAGAAAAACTAATCATTGTGTAACAATTTTAAAATTCTAATGTTATCTGATTTTGAGAATAATCAACATTCCAAAAGGATTTTTAGTTCGAAAAGAAAAAGTTGTCATAAATTATTTTGATAAAAAAAAACAATTCGAACAGTATTAAAGTATAAAGCTGTAGAATTGTCCATTGATTTGTGCACGAGTTTAATAAAAGTTGATAAAAAGGTCGATTCATGCTCACGCTTTTAGTTTTATTTTATTTCATTTAAAAATTGTATAAATCGATTTCATTCGTGACATTGTTAAATTGATTTACGAGAGAATGGTCCAAATTGTCACATCACTTTTGAGTCGAGCGTATGGGCATCATGTAGATCTTAATGCTCTATGAATTCTCTGAAAAAAGTTCGTGCCGCTAGCTTCTTAGCATTTTTACTATATGTTTCAGAAAAAGCCGTGGTCCCTCTCAGGAACATCAAGAAAAGTGAGTTTTGAGTTTCCATCTGAAACGTTGCATGTAGATAGGCCTCAATGAGAATTGTTTATTGTGAAGGTTTCAGATTTTTTGATTGCTTCTAGTCTGAAATAAGAACATCGGATCTTCTGGTGTAAATGAGCAATTTTATGATAACTGTACCTTAGGATAGGAACAACAAAAAGAGCTGAAACTTTTACAGGGTGGGTGGGTGTTGGAGTCGGGTGTGGGCTTCATTTATACCCATATCCGCACCCACCCACACCCTCTTCAATAGGTAAAATTTGCATGCTCAAGATTCATGTATTATTGACCATTTCAAAATAAAATGTCATCAGTTGATAATGTTGATGGCTATTGAATGGGAATTTTCGCCACTCGAAAGAATATTCTCAAAGATATAAGCGGATTACAGAATCGAGATATATGAAAAATTTTCAGGAGACTTTTTTTAGAAAATGAATGATATTTATATCACAGTTTTGTAGCTTCATCCCAGTGACACGTTCAATAATATACTTTTACCTAGATACATAAGCGAATAGCATCATGATCACATGGCAAGGGCCGATTCGAATCGCTGAACTCACTTTTCTCTGTCATGAAGAATGATTTTAAAATTCTGATTTCATATTTAGAAACATTATTACAGACCTTCTCATGCTGCTTAATCATCATTTTTTCAACCTTACAAGGGATCGAATAAAAATCTAAATAAGGTCATCAAGAGTATAATAGTGTATATTTAAGTAGGAAAACTTCGTATAATATTATCTCAACAACAAAAGATTATATGTCGGTGAAACTTTCTCAAAAATTCACTTTTATGTTGAGGTTTCTCTTTTGATACCATCGCAATTCTAAAACTTTTTATCTGAAACCCCATTTTATAATAAAACATTCTCGAATGTTATCATATTCTATATGAGTCCTGCTCATTTCGGCAATTTAAGTCATCCGCAATTCATTTTTAAACAAAATACACGTGATATTCAGAATCCGTATCCAAATCTGAGCAAAATGACATGTGTTTTACTAAAATTTTTTTTTGTCAAAATTACGCTCGTACTTTCCTTCAGCGGTTTGGATGTGGGTGTGGGTAGGGTCTGAGTGAAAAGTACAACACCCACACCCAATGATCTGTCACAAAGGCAAGGTTTACATCTTATATGAAACCAAAATAATAAAGTATGTTCAGAAAATCTCTTCGTATTTACTACAGATTCAGCAAAGACACTTGACTATTTTGATTACATATAAGATATAGATCTCTCATTTGTGACAGTTCATTGCCATTAAAAGAGTACTATTATTGCAAAAAACAACCGTAGTTTTCTGATAGACTATCCAGGTCTACATGTATATAAGTAAAAGAGTGAAGCATCTTCCCACTACATGTAAACATTATTCCGTTATTCTAAATTATTCCTAATATGTTTGTTTCTCCATGATAAATATACAAACATACTCCGTTCTCCATAGGTAATCGTGCTCAACTTGATTAAATTCTGTTTATTCTAAAAGACTTTTGAAGATCAATTTAACTTCAAACAGATTTTCTATAGTCTTGACTATCGTTCTTTTAGTTTAAAAGACATTGAAATCTTTCTTTTAATTATTGCTAAAGAAATAATCATAGGTGAAAGCATCATTTCTATTAATATATATTAGATTAATTAAGAGTACAAAACAAACGAGCGAACAAAATAGATTTCATCGATAGTAATAAATAAATAAATAAATAAATACATAAAAAAAAAGAAAGAAGCAAATAGTTTAATCATCATCATTGTATAATAAATCAGAATCTATCTTTTCGAAATATTGTTGACGATTTGCATAACTAAGTTTCAACCACTGTGTAAGAATCGAACGCCAGCCATTGATTAAAAATGTAACATTACGTTGATCTTGTTCATTATTTATTTGTTCGAACCACATATCATTTACATATAAAAACAACGGATCATATCGAGATCTATCAATAAATGGTTGTTTACCAAATATAAAATAGATTTTCGTTAAAACATTAACAATTAAATTAAAATCTTTTTTCTTATCATCAGCTTCATTATCAGTTGAATGAGAACTCATTAATTTTTTAAGTTCAAGTGCAAATTTTGATGGTGGTTTAGGTTCAACTAATTCGACACCTATATGAAAAAAAAGACTAAAACGTTAAACTCAAAATGTTTTTCAATAATAAGAACACTTTTACCTTCATATCGAATTTTTTTACTAATTTGTTTAATAGCTAATTGAATTGTTGTTAATGATTGTTTTTTCCAATGTTCAATTGTTATTTGTTTAATCATTCGAGCTGCAGATAGTTGACATGCTGCTTCAACATAATCATAAAATAAGATTTCAATACCAGAATTTGAAAGAAATTTTATCACAAGATTAATATTTTGATAATTTTTATAAATATAAGTATTAATTGCATCAGATAAAGCATCACCTAATGCTAGTCGATATAAATCAATTGTTGTTAAACGATGAAGTTGTCGTAATGCACGTAAAGATAGTTTTTCATCGGATGCATTAACAACTAATGAAGCTAAAACATTATTGATGAAAAATGAAAATTCCTACAATAATAAACATTCGATTTTCATTCAATTTGAAAGATAAACATAGAATACTAACATAAGCTGTTAAATCCTTTCCAGCTTTCTCTTCAAGATCATAATCTCGTTGATCACGAGGCAAAAGACGTTGTTCATAGGCTTTCAGACGTAATGATCCAACATCAGGCATTTCATTTAAAATAAGATCTTCAAATATTGGATCAGCCATAAGTAATTTCTAAAAAACAAACATTTATTAATTTAATATTGTATATTTAGAAAAACAAAAAAAGGAGAAAATCAAAAATAAATATTAAAATTCTTTAGTTTTTAGAGCATTAGACATTTTTTAACCTGTAACTTGCATTGTGTTGATTTTACGGCATAATACCTTATACTTCGTGATCCATATTTTTTAAGTCGAATATGTGGTACTCGACTCTTCAGATATCGTGAATAATGCTTTTCTCAGGTGACACTAGACAAGATGTTTTCTATAGTCCAAAGTGAAAGAATAGCAATTTACTTTTACTAGAATCAAATCGTAAATTCCATCCAGACCTAGCGTATCTCACGAGATAGTCTATAATTCGTGCGCACAACGAGAAGCGATCGATCATTTAAAGTCGCAAATATTTATCAATTCTATTTTTGAGAAATCTCAATAGTGACTTATATATTTTTTTTAGTTCATTCTCGGCAACTCGAGTTGAATCAAATTAAGTCTTTATAAATTCACTGGAACAATTGCTAATATCGGAGAAAAACTGATTTTGATTAGTAACAAACTATCTTTGACTTCTGATCAAGTCAAGCTGATTTATGGGCATATCGAATCACAAAAGATTGACCCATGTTGAATACTAATATGAAATAAAATGAATCCTTACTTCAACAGGATACATATAATTCAATTGCACAGCTAATTCATGTAGTCTTAAACCAAGATCACCATGATCAACATTCATCAATTTTTTATCATTTGTTTTTTCAAAATAAGCACGTAATGTATATCGAATTTGATAAAGTATAGCTGGAACTTCAAACCACAAAATTCCACTTTAAAAAAGAAAAGAAAGAAAATTTTTAATCTATATTTAATTAAATTTCTGTTACTCTTCGAAAATTTGTTCGAGTAATTTTAAACCTTTTTTTGCCGTTGCAACCGGTTTTCTCCATCGTTTCATACATTGAACCTTTTTTTCTATTAATAATTTTAAATCACGATAATCAAGAGCATTTTGTTGATGATTATTAATTGCTTCTTTAATAAATTCTTCAGCTTGTTCAATAAAACCAAGATGATATGCACAAATAGCTGCACGATAAAATCCTTTGAAATTTTCATTTCGTTTTAATTTCAATGATTGTTTAGCATCTTCATAACCACAATAAAAATCTTTATCTTGTATATAAGCAGCTGAACGATTTAAATATAATAAATATAATGGAATAACATTTTCTTCTTCAAGTTTATTTTCAATAAGTTTAATTGCTTCACTGTACGATTGAATAGCTAATAATGATTGATTATTTGAATAATATCGATTACCCTGAGTTTTATATTCCAATACTGTTAATGACATATTTTCTTTTTGTTTTAAGTTAATCGTCAACTTTAATTCTAAAAAGAAATTATGCTAGTGATGTCATGTGGCATGATAAAAGATAAAAAAAATCATTGAATGCAATCACATCGATAAATGCGTTCTAGATATGTGTTCGTTGTTTCTCTTTTCTTTGCGCATTCATTCTATGACGTCATCTCTTACATTATCCTATACTTAGACTAATCTTAAATTGAAACTAATATTTTATATATATAAATCGAAGTGTATTTCTACAAACGATATCTTCAGAATCTAAGTAATGAACGCAAAAATTTTCAATCGTGATGTATTATAACTTACGGACTGACTATCTGCCACTTGATAAAGATAATATTTTCTCTTCACTAAAATGAACTGGTAATAAGAAAAACAGACGAATATATTAGTATAAAATTACAAAGAATTCTATATGATACGAAAGAAACGAACATAATTATAATAGATATCGCTAGTAAACACATATATAGAAACGAATAAATACAATCTTTATGATCATTTTCGATATTTTCGATTTATACTTTTCGTTTTGAAGAAAATTGTGAGAGCAAGCCACATTTCATACTTTTTGTCATTTAAATGAAAAATGATACGAAATGTTTCATCAATCTTAAGCTTTTACAGAAGCCAGTAATATTCAGAGTGGGTGTGGGTGATCTTCAATATTCGAAGAAGAAATATGTAAAAAAATGATACTATGCTCAATTATCTGAACCATGTATTAGTGAACTAGAGTGTTTTTTATGTATTTTCTTCAAATGAGAACATTTTAGAATAGTTAGAGAGAAAAAAAAAATCTTCAAAATATTTTCTCTTAAGTTATAGATTTTATATTGACTGAATAACAAAAGTCACGATGTAATCACTAACAATTTTATTAAAAACGAAAACAATTACTATTATGAAGCTAAATATAGACAAATGCACCAAATTGAATAATCATTAGCGTGATTAGCAAACATTTGACTGATTTATTTCAAAACTTTCAAACGTTTGTAAAACTTTTCATAAAAATCTATAGCGAAAACTCAATGATTTAACCGACTTTCTGCACATTTTTACAACTATTCTATGCAATGCACAATCAGTAAGCAAAGCTTTCTACAGTTCAAAAATGCATGTCTATAAAGTTTCGCACAGAAAATCTAGAAAATGAACGGAATTGTGGCGAAGAATTCAGCGAGTGAAAGTTCCAGAATACTGTAAATATCGACAAAAGCTTTTAAGCACGATGATGTTTTGAATGTTGTTTTTTTCTCAAAGAATTCTTCATGGAGGAAGGGACGTCCATAAGCAAGTATTCACAACAGATAGATGTTACAATACTATTTTTTTTCATATGAAAGGTGGACATTAGAATAATTAATAGAAATTATGACAAACACATGTTATGAAGTATGCTAGTATCTGATATCATTTTTTTTGTCTACCTTTAACGAAAAAAATGCTCTTCATATAAATCTATATACAGATATGATTATGATGTTATTTAAAATTTTTCTACTTGTACTTTAATAATATAATATGTGGATGTATCAATAGCGTCACAATAACATTATGCGGATGATAATTAAATTCTAATAAATATTTTTTCTTATATCTCTAAACCTTAATTTATTTATCGATGTTTCTTTTTATGTTCAATTTGATAATTGTTTTCCAAACATATTAGAAACAATGCTAAAAACTTAGTTTCAAAAGTTTTTTTTGTCTATTTAAAATAATGATAAATTATTTTCATTGATTTGCCTTTCAATTCATGTATGTTTACTCTAGTTGAGTGAAAATAAGTGATGTGTGGATATAAATAGTAACATAAGAAGATGATTTATGTGAATTCATTCTTGATGGTTTAATAAAAACAAACTGCAATCAAGTTAGTGTTAGTAATGTAGAATTTTTATGGAAGATGAATGGTTCATTTTGTTTAGATTTCAGCCAGCAAAAAAAAAAGAAATTTCATCTAGATTTTATAACAATTGGAAAAAAAAACCTTTTATTCCTTCATTAATTAATTACTGAAACAAGTTTACATGGCATCGAAGACTGAGAGTACAACGTGTAAATCAATTAGAATGACCTTGAGATAAACAGAGATGCATGGAGTTGAATTTTTATGAATCAGTAAAAATTTGAAACAACTAGCTTTAATTCTATCGTATATTTTCTATTAAACCAACTTGAAAAGATTTTCTTAACTTCTATCATGATTGCCATATAAAGAACGATGAATGTCAGAAATGTGCATGTGAGCTAGTTTCTTCTTATGAATATTTATGAATGCATCTATAAATA
Organism: Rotaria sp. Silwood1; assembly: GCA_905250075.1. Taxonomy (NCBI): domain Eukaryota; kingdom Metazoa; phylum Rotifera; class Eurotatoria; order Philodinida; family Philodinidae; genus Rotaria; species Rotaria sp. Silwood1. The sequence continues at coordinate 1,422,703 of CAJNOP010000042.1, forward strand.
TTGAAGTTTGCAGAAGTACATTAAAAATAAAAACAAAAATCTCACAAAGCAATTTGGATCTCTGAAAAGCCTTACACCGTTCTTTTTTTCTAGATATATTATAGTCAGTATACCGAGTAGTGTCACAGATCCGAAAAATCGAAGATCTTAGAGATCTCTAAACAGATCTCTAATATACTAATGATATTACAACACAATATTGAACTATCATACAGTAATGATATTCTTTTTACCATCTCGAACTCCTTAAGGGGATACCACATCTCTACAAGAGATACCGAATCTCTCATCATATCTCTGTAAGAGATGCCTCATTTCCAAGATTTGCATCTCTAATGAAAACTTTTTTTTAATTTTAGCCTCGGGATGATGCTAGAGATGCATCTCCAATAAGAAGATTCTTGTGTGTGTGTTTATTCACCTTCACCCACAATGCGAAGATGCGTGCGCGTGTGCATATGCCCTCACCCTCAATAAAGAGATGGGTGTGTGTCCATTTGCCTTCACTCTCAACGAGAGATACGGTATCTCTATAAGAAGATGCATCTCTAACATCCTTCAGAGGCTAAAATAAAAAAGAAATTTTTTTGTTAGAGATGTAAATCCTAGGGATGCTGCATCTCCTACAGAGAATTGATTAGAGATTCGGTATCTCTTACAGAGATAATTGCTAATATCAGATATGTGTAATATATGAGTAGGGTGAAAATGCTGGTATATTTGAAATCTCCTTAGAGATCTCTAAGATCCTCGATTTTTCGGATCTGTGACACTGCTGAGTATACAAAAACAATCAAAACTTAAGAACATGACATTCGTTGGCGATTCTTTTGTCATTCTCATCCTTTCATTCTAGTTTGGTGAAATAACAATCAAGGAACTTAATTCAACACTTTTTCACCAACATCAAGACACTCTTTAGAAATGAATTGACAGGATAAATTATTGTATTGAATATGGCATGGACAACTTTGAAACTTTACTATTAACAGATTAGCAGAATAGTTTTTATATGAATCAACATTCGAAAGTGACGGAGTTTTTGACCAATATATATTTTTTTTTAGTTGATATTGCTCTATCATTTGAGAAAAAAATAAGTTTGATGAATCTTTGAATATCTTCACTAGATTTATTTATTACTAGCTTACTCTATTAAATTGGTTTGCTTGAGTATCTTTTTTATTTAAAGAAGTTTCACATGTATCTTGATTAATCCATTTTTTCTTTACCTCGAATTGAACTCTACTTTTAGTTGTTGATTTACGTACGAATGAAAATATTTATTATCAAGAGAAATATTGTTTATAATTAATTATTTGAATGCATTGAAACAAAAATTGAAATTAAGACACTATATCATCACAATCCTTCCAGAAGAAAAAGCAGCTTTGAATTATATTCACTTCTTTTAATCAGTTGCTAATGAACATTTGGATTACATAGGAGCATGTACTCTGTATCAAAAGTATACTATTAAATATTTTCTAATTGAATAATATAGGTTTTTTAACCATTCATCACAAGCTACATGTTCAAGTAAGAGAGTGAACCATTGCTTTCTTTATCCTAGCTAATTATTGTTTTCAAAAAACATTGTTGCTTTTCTTTTCATATATAGTATTTTTAAAAGTTTTTTTGAGAGAATTAGAATTCATATAAAAGTGCCCTCTTATTATACATCCAATATTATTTACCAATATATAATTTTGCACTCTACTCTCTCCCTCCCTCCGACAGCCACCATAGTATCTCTCGTTTTTTGCTTGTCAATATTTTTTCGGGTGAATTAATTATTACTTTATGTACAAACATAAAAAGTTTCACAAACAAAATTCTATAGTGGGCTCATGTAAAAAATATACCGTTATTTGCCTTTTTCTTTGTCTCTGTCCTCTGCTCTATATCCATCCATCCAGGTTCGATTGATCCCATATAGATAATGATCAACTGGCAGCTTTTTTTCACTTCTAACTTTTATCGATAAGTGCCCTGTCCACATTAACGCTACACAAATGATTATGTCTTCAATCAAGTCGATCTTAATCAAGATGGATGTATCGATCGCGGTGAATACCGTAATTTTCTTAGTGATTCGATGTATTTGCAAGTATAATGTATATGTTAATTGATGATAATCGTTGCATTTTAAAGGTCGAAAACTTGATGTTGGTACTACAAACTATGAATTGGGAGCAACTGATACTGATATTGGTGATGTGTACGATTTCTCATTTATAGTTGGTGATGGTGTTGACACTGGTCTTGCTAGTAGTTACTAAACAGTCGTTGGCGGTGCTGGATATATTGGAGATACCTTACACAAAATGTTCGAGTTCAATTTTTTCAACCACCTGTTCCACTTTCAAAAGTAAGTCATTTCTATTAATCATCATAATCTATATTATAATATTTAATCCTTTTTTTCACACAGTCTCAGTACAGAAGTTTGTCCACTTCTTCCTCCACTATGACCACGTTAGTAATCTTTTCTTTTTCTTTCTAATGTTTTTATTGTATTATTCATTTACGTTAGGTAGCATTCTCATGGAACATTGGATTCTGTATGAATTTCAACTAAAAGGTCATACTATTTTTCAACGTGCTTCTCCTCCAGTACTATACCCACCTCCACGCAGTGTCATCATTCAATAGGATCAAGCTCCAATTCGCTTTCGTTGTAACTTCCTACGCTTTGGTGTTAGTACAACTAGTTCAGCTGCTTACCTTCAAGCACACAGTGCTAACCTTCTTGACAATGCTTTACTCATCCGACAAAGCATATGTCGTAGTGATTCTTAAAATCATAAAAAATCATCGTAAGTCATATAAATCATTCAATACCAATCAGTTGTCTAAATTTTTTTCTATACACTATTGTTTATGAGAAATATTTCAACATGAAATGTTAGTTGTTTTTCTAAAGAATAAATTTAGTGGGCCGTATTTTTCAAGTACTATTCAAATTCATTTCTATCATTGGCATGTTAGCAGAAAAAAATTGTGAATCTATTCGCAAAGTTTTGAAATAATCAATATTAGTTATGCGACAGCCGTAGTGTAGGTTATAGGGCGTCAAATTAGATTTTTCGAACACAATCGAATGAAGTTGCTTATAATCAGGTAGTGTGAGTAGAATGTGGATGTTAGATTTTTCTCTCTAAACATCCATAAACACATATCCATAGCCTTGTTCTATATCTTATAATTGGGTTCATGAGCAATGCTGAAGCATGATCTTAACAATGAAATTATATCTGACGCTAACATCAAAAAAATTGTTCATAAAATGTTTGATTGAATATACCAAACTACTATGAAATTCATTTAACAAGATTTTATTGAAATGAAAAGTTTTAAAACGTTTATAATTATTGGAACTAACTATCTTTCGTGTAGAAAAAGACATGTTGGAAGTTTTTCGCCATGTTGTCTTATGTCGTATATAAATTTTTCCGTTCTGCTTATCTCTATATATATAAATATGCGTGTGTATTCGTTCTATTATTACCTGTCCAATAGTACATTTCTTTTGTATCTCATAATTTAGTCAATCATCTAAGTATCTTCGTGTTTTTTATTACTTATCTGCTTTCTCTCACTTTAGACCGCAGTATTACTAATGAAACTGACGCATCAATAAATGTTCAACTTTGAATCAACGAGTACAAAAACATAAAATATCCAAAATACACAGGTATTTAAAAAGTAAACATGCTTCCCTTAAATATTGTTTTTTTTTTGTTTTTCTTAATGCCTAATAATGAAGTAGTATCCATATATTTATATTTTAATAAAACTGTTTGACATTTATTCTATATCGTTGAATAAATGGAATACGGCTCTGTATAGAATATCTGCTGAACTCTTGTCTTTCTTTGTTAGGGTTTCAAATTTCAAGAGGATAAACCCATCACGTAAGAGTAAATCATTATTATTTGTCGTTGACGATTTGATCCTATAGATATACAAATCGAAGCAAAACATCTGTCTTTTCGAATTGTTCCTCCTTTTCTATGAAACTTAAAAAAGAACTATATCTTTCAATTTTTATTTTCATAACAATATATAGAAAAAAACGACTTTTACAAATATAATATTGACGTCATTCAGCAGTAGCACAACCTACGACATTATACATATCTTAGTATTTTTTTTGCATCGGTTCTTTGATCTTGCTTCAAGTTTTAGTAGAAATAACAACTAAGACAGATTAAAAGATCGTGTTTTCGTATGTCAGGTTTTTATTACTGAATACATTTCAAGAAGGAAAAAAATATAATAAAACTTCTTTAACATGAATATTGTTAGAACTAGTCCTTAGTTGGTAGAGATGTTCATTATTGAAGAACTTATAGTATCTTTTCTTTTCAAAATGATAGTTATTCGTTTAAAATTAATTTCCATTGTATAAGTTTATATTTTTTCTTGTTGTCGACTTTTCAAAATATTATTTAGAATATTTCTTGATGTTTGATATATGATTAATAAAACGTTCTTTTATTTCTTTATTTGCATGGGCAGTGAAATACACATTGTTCATGCTATAGAGATTTTTTTTATTCACAGAACTGAAACATGTGCTTGCTGCTCTGAATAACGAGATGTTTACAATCAAAAAATTTACTTTCAGCAAACTTCTTTCAGTCGGATTATTAAGGCTGTGTTTTTTGTTATATATTTTTTAAGAATGTATATTACATGAAAAAGAGATCAATTAAGCAAAAGGCAAAGATTGCGTCGTAGTGACGAAAATCTTCGTACCACATTTTGATTTATTTGAATATAAAAACACTGCACAAGAAAGATAAGTTTTGTTTAGCAGCAGGTCCATAGCCAGCGGGATGCGAGAGGACAGGTGCGCCCTTTTGGCCGAAAGAGATCTTGAGAGAATACGAGTAAAGAGTGCTTCTTCCACGAAAAACGATGTTCCTACTATAGTGCTTCCTCCTTACAAAATTTCTGGCTACAAGACTGTCCAGCGCATTATAGATCCTCTATTTTTTACATCATTTGATGCATTTTATTTAGTGTCTTAATATGATCTGTTAAAGAATTGAAAAAGGGTGTGGCTGTGGGTGTGGTGTGTGTGGTTGGGTCTGGGTATGTGGGTGTGGGTGTGAGTGTGGGTGTGGGTGGGGTGTGGATGTGTAGGATGTGAGTGGGGTGTGGGGGTGTGTGTAGATATGGGTGTCAGAGTGTGAGTGCAGGATGTTCTTGAACAATTACCCACACCCACACCCACATTTACCCACACCCACCCACCCACACCCCACCACACCCACACCCCACACCTACCCACACCCACAAGCCGATCTACCGGTAGACCTGCCGGCCCGGTCTGACCGGTATCGGTACCGACCGTCAAAAATCCAGACCGGTTCCACCTCTGAATGTAACACCCTCAGCAGGGACCACGTTAATATCACATCACACAAAAAAATTGTTGTATTAATACCAGGTGGTGATACGTATGAATTGGGTCGAGAAGACATGTTAAAATTAACTCATATGATGGTTGTTACTATACCAAACGATATACAAAGAAATTTTCCTATGAATTGTGAAGTAGAAAACAAGTTTGCTGGTGTAATTGCTTTCCGATCGCACGGTTCATTATATTTAAGTTTAAACGATCTTGCACTGATGTAAAAACGATTCATGTTCGTCGTAAGTAAAAACGAATAGCACCGATAACATTTCGATATGTACTTTTTAGGACCAAAAACCAAGGCATGAATAATGTGATAAACGAACATTTCGCTTTACTGTAATAAAGCTTTGATTAAATTTTCAAGTTTAAAAAGAAGAAGAAAAATAAAACAAAATAAAAATATTTTGTTTTTTATTTTTTATTTAAAAAATTTAACTCCATTGTATATTGTTAAGGTTGATGGTATTATTAAATAGACTTACAGTAGAGTATTCTATAAAAAGAATATGAGATCAAGATTAAAAATTGAATTGAATTGATAATTTAAAAATAAACTACTGTAGAATGAATCTTTAAATATATAATTCTATTAAGGATGTGTGGATGTCAGCCTTCTTTTCACTCATACCGACAACCACACTCACACCCTCCTCTGATTTCTGAATCGTCAGATTATATAAATTATAAAAAATCGTAGTCAATAAGAAAACTTTCATAGCTAGTAACGATTAGAGGTTCATATAAGTTTTTTCTTCTTATTTTCATATTAGAACGTTTGTATTCTTTAAAGACCTTATTTTTCCACTTCTTATTCAAGATTACAATAAGAGCATTAACTTCGATTAATGTTGAACTTTTGTACTCGGTGGTTTCGATTTTCACACACATAAAGATTGCCATCTCGATCAAATGATAAACCCGTAGGGGCATAGATCTGATTCGATTGATTTCCTTTACCATTTTCACCAACAATAACTCTTCCTACTAGAGAGCCTTGACGCCAACGAGTTATTCGATCATTCGCATAATCAGCAACATATACGCTACCTGACTGATCTACAAAAATTCCATAAGGATTTGATAATTGTGTAGGTCCATTTCCTTTATTTTTACCACCAGCCACAACAATACCTTGTTTTGCATCTTTCATCCACTTCATCACACGATAATTATTTTCATCGGACACATAAACAGAATGATCTTGATCGACAAATACGTATGTCGGATTATTCAACTGATCACAGTGATTTCCTTCTCCATTTCCACCTGCAACGACAGTTCCTTCATGTTCCCCTATTCGATATCGTCTAACTTCGTGTTTATCAAAATCAACAACATACAGTAATCCATCATTGTCCATTGTTAATCCACAACATCCAATATTTGAAATGATTGTTTCTCCATGGATAGCATTTTGACGCGACCATCGAACTACTCTTTTATTGTCATAATCAGAAATGATAAGACTATTTGTTTTCTTATCAATAGTTACATCTCTTGGACTGCTTAATTGATCAGAACGATTTCCTGATCCATTCCCACCGGCTACAACTCGACCACTTGCAGCACCATTTTTCCATTCAACAACACGATGATTTCCGCTGTCAGCAATGTAAATAGTTTGATCATCATCAACACATAAACCCCATGGATAGTATAGTTGATTCATTCCATTGGCCTTTCCATTTCCTCCAGCGACGGTAACACCATTTTGTCTCCATTTTGTGTTCAGATTCAAAGATGGAATCTGTAACCTTGGTGCTACAACATAAAAAATAATGTTTTTTTCCGTTGATAATGAAATAATGTATGATGAAGAAAAATCATATTACCAAAAGACATAAGTTTTGATTAGGAGACTTCATTCAAGACCATCTATTCGAGATATTGATCGTTTGTTTTCGAAAATAATATTTCTGGAAAATAGCTACAAAAGATGTTAGTCATATTTCAATTTTGCTTAGGTTCAGTTTGATATTTTTCATGCTCTTAAAGAAAAATAGCTTAATTTTGTTTTTAAATTTAATTCGAAATATTATGTGAGAATTAAATTGGTACGACGAAGAAAAACCCTATGAAATGAAGAAACGATCGATAAATTCATTGAAAATTATTCTATTAGAAGAAGAAACTTTCGAGAACGACATGGAGAGATCTGCAGTTCAACAAGATCTGGAACCGTTTCTTTTATATATGATTAGTGGCAACGAGTCTTTTTTTCAAGAGACTATTGCAAAAGAAAATATTCATAATTCATGTCATGTATGACCGGATATCGATTTCGAAGTCGAGATACGAATTTTGTAGTCAGCAACATCACCAATCATAATCCATACCCAACCTACTGTCAATCATAGATCCACAGACCTCTAACGATATGTTTACATGTCTAATTTCTACTCAATCGTTCTTCAACAATTATATTTCATCTACAGGCGATTGTCGAATATAGAAAGAAACTCATTTATTTCTCGGTAAAAACAACTTTTAGAAAATAGTAATGTTCTTAATCTGTTTGAAAGTAAAGTTTCGATAATATACAGGAAATAGCAAGCGAACTCAGTATAACACAGAAATCGATACTCGTCAGTATTATCAATAGAAGCAACCTCAATGATGATCAAACAGTACATATCTAGAAAATAATCGGTTTCACTTAATGAATGAAACACTCGATCAATTTCTTCTTTCCGGTTAAACTTAGACACATTTCTGTTATTTCTTACCTCTGACGCAAAGAATTTGATTCCAATCGATTTGACCATGATCTACAATAATGCTTTTAGTTGTTTCCGTTTCGAGAAGTTGTTGAACTGATTCCCGAATTTCATTGATTTTCATTTGAAGTCGATCAATATCAGTTTCAACAAAATTTTCTTCATTTCGACAAGTTTGAATTTCTTTTGTTATTGTTTCAAATTGTTTTTTTATTTCAGTTCTTTGCTTATCGATGAGTTCAGTAAGTTCATGACGAGCTCTATCTGCTGCTTGTTCGACTTTTTGGATTGTAGTCTTCTTCCATTGTTCAATTTCGCCGAAAAGATCCAATGATACATTATTTGATTTTTCCAATTTTTGAATTTCATAAAGAAGTTCGTCATGAGATCTCACAATTTCACTATCAAATTTTACAATTAATTGTTGTTCGTGTTCTCTAAAATCCTTCGGACAAAAATATTCTTGACATCCAGTGCAAACATATTTAGCCGGTGGTTTATGGCATTGAGAACATAAACGAGATTCACTGCCTGTTGCCATTCCTTGTACGTAAAGAATCGTCGAATTATTTAGTAAATGAAATAATTTGTATCTGAAACGAATTCATTAAAATATTTATTAAAAATTTTATTCAGAGATTTATTCAATATTTATTTTTCATCTATCACAAAGAACGTGATTTCTATTACAACTCAAGTTTAGTTCAATAAAAACGTGGGGAAACATTAGATGAATCTTTGATAGAGACTATCTAAATGTGTATGACTGAATAAATGCACAAAATTTAACGAAACGTATAGTCTTATATATATCGAATAGATTATTTTTGAGTATAAAGGAAAAGTGGCCTGTTCTGATGTTAGTCAAAGTTCGATAATAATGATTACTTTGAGATAGCTCCTAATGATGATTAGTTGCAATTTATTTCACACAGAAATTTGATGAAATACTTATGTTTTTGCTGTAAATGAAAGCTTCGGTATGGCAAATGACGACTTATGCAATAACATGCAAAACAATATGAAGTCACATGCTCGTTCGTTTTCTTTCAAAAGAAAAGAATAGGAAGAGAATAGAGAAAAAAGAGTGGGGGGAAGGTGTTGCCTTCGAAGCTATAACAATGATAAAGTAAATTTCATATATTTTTGAAAAACATTATTAATTCTCTATCTAAAAGAAAAAAACTCATTGCATATCGTAGATCACAGAGGTATATATTTCTAAATCAGGGATGCAGACAGCAAATTTATTTTTAAAAACCAGAATCTTTTATAAAAATCAGCAATAACAAACTTTATCCTAATACTGTTTTTTGAGGTGAAATAGTCATAGTTGGTTGCAATTAACACGAGAGACTACCGGAACATATTTTTTCAGAATTTATTTCCTCTACGGCATTTATTCATTGATTGATGATTTCTTAATTATGATGAAACTTCAGCCTACTTACACCCACACTAATAAGAACACCATTACACTTTTACGCACAGACACGCATATACAATCACCCACATCATATATTCAGTCAAGAATCATATGGGATCTATCTCGGTATACACAAGCGCTTATTCGTAAGTCCCAATAAAATAAATCCCGATAGCTGTTCATCAATCTGTGACTAACAATAATAGCTACATCATGTTTCACGTTGAAAAGTCTTTATTATTTTGTTATGATAAACGAGATTATTATTATGACAAAAAAAAATTCTGCGCAGTTACTGATCTTCATCAGACTGGATGTGGGTGTGGAGAAGTATTCATATCCACACCCCACAAATATCTGTGAGATTTGTTAAGATAATAAAAACTTAAACTAATTGTTATCGGTGTCGCAATATTTCTCAATTTTAAAATTGGATCGGTTCAAATTTTTAAACAAAACCATCAGAGTTTTCACCATTTTCTTTTCGTAAGTATGATAATAAATAACTACATTCTACTGATGATTATCAGATCATGCTATATATATGAGTGAATTTCAATCTTTTGGTAGGATTGATATGACAAACTGAAAATAGACCTACACTATTGCTGAACAGTGGATTGTACAACAGTCCATGCTTATGTTACATAGCAAAAGGTTCTCAACTTTCTTCAACGTAAATGTATCACAAAAAAATGTTATTTTAATGAAAAAGTTCTTCTACTGTTCATCATGTGACGTAAATATCTGGAGAACAATAAGAGATAGACAACTGATTTTTTTACTTCTCATACAACTCTAAGAAATATATCTACAGTAAAAAATTCAGTGAAAACGGATGAATTTTTCAAAAGTTATTCGTGATAAAGTTTTGAAAATGTCGTTCTACAAAGTGAGTGAAAATAGAAATCTTCAGAAAAAGATCGATTTTTTATCGGAAGAAGTTTTTTTTTTTATTAATTCGTTCGCCGCGCGACGATCTTTATTTTGAATACTTTCTCTTCTGATCTATTCGTAGATAGACAGAGGAAATTGAAAAATAATATCATTCTACACAAAAATGAATAAGTATCTGTCATAAACTCTCTTGGACAAATGGACATTATTAGAAATACGAAAAATATATAATTCGCTAGAACACTTCACGTTCTACAAAATGGACTATTTCTTATTTTTTTTCTACCCTCTCATGCTTAGAAAGTTTCTCCTTCGTCGCATATGCCTGTCAAAAATACGACTTTTTCACAATCCAGCGATAGGATGAACTAAAAATCTGAAATTTCGTGTGGTACTGGGATGTTGCAAGAGAAATAACATATAAAAAAATTTGTCCAAATCAGTCCGAAAGAGCAAAAGTTATAAGCCAAGTACACCTAGAAATTAAATCGCACTAAAACGTTGTAATTCAGTTATATATTGTTTATAGTCAGAAAAGTTAATCGAGTCGTTCGGAATTAAATTCGATGTAAGATAAAGATTTTTCAGTTAAATATTTCATATTAGCTTTTATGAAGTAGTTTCAGTCAACTATTGAAATTAATCTGTGTTTAGTAGTTTCGTTTGATTAAATAAATGTCAGAAAAGATTTTATTTCATGAATAAAATTCTAGTCAATTGTTATTTGATGTCACTCGAACAATATCAAAATTCTACTATTAATCATTTGAAAAACTTTCATTATTTTTAATATTTATACATGAAAATTGTTTAATTTTCTATAAACAAAAACGTCTTTTATGTTTATTGAAATAAAAACAAATATATTGTTAAATATAATTTGTTGTCAATTAACCTTTGAAAAAATTGTTCGAATAATAATTTCAGAGAAAATTTCATAGTGTTTAGATAAAGTTCAAGGTGATAAGTTTTGAAAATAATGTAAATTTCTTTTTCTTTGACTAAAATAATGATAAAGAATTCGAAACAATAGGAAAAATAAAATGAATTTTTTCAATTAAACTTTCAAAAATCTAATGATATATGATCATATTCCATCGATATTTATATTGTTCAACCAGATTTTTATCGAAAGTTTTATTAGAAGAAAATATTTGAGATAATTAATAAACAATTAAAAATAAATAAATAATATTTATCAAATTAATTTAATTAACATAGTTTTGTATAACCAAAGAAAAATAATTCTTGAAAGTAAACATTGATTAATCAATAATTATGTATTAGAAATTTCTATTTTCTACTATTCGAAATAAATATCATATTTTATTTTCGACAGTTAAACAATAATATTCATCATCAATCATCGACTAAGAACTTTTTTTTTTGAAATCATTTTTAATCATCTATAATACACCCGACTGTTGCAATCAGCCCCCAATCTTAAATAGTTTTCTTTTTTTCATATGAAAATTTGAGTAGTTTCTCATTTTTTTTTTGCTCACTAATTGAAGAGAACAGTCCTTTACCTCCCCAAAATCGGTCTTTTTAGCAAAAATTTTTCAAACGATTTTCCAAGTGATCGACTCTCTCCCGTCCCCAATATTTCTGACCTCGTGATAGTCCTGATAATATAATTTGTTTAGTTAAAAATAGTCAATAAAATGAATAATTAATTAATTGAAAAAGAAATCTTATATAATTGATAGAGCTATATCAAGTAACGACGAATTTTAAATTATTCTATTCAATAGTCTTAACAAATCATCCTTTCATGTCGTTGTTGTTCTTTTTTCTTTTCCTACCATAATATAAACTAAATTAATTCATGAATACCAATAAATTAAAATATTTTATGATATTATTTAAAAATGAAAAAGAAAAAGACTTAGTTATAATTCCAATCTAATAAAGGAAAGCCATTTCCATCTAAAAAAGCATCAGCTAATAATCTAATCCAATCGACAATCCACCATATGCCAAAACCTCCAAGTGTAATTAATTTAATAATACCAGCTATGATATAAGCAGGATTTGAAACACTTAAATAAAACCAATCAACACCAAAAAAACCAACAAAAAAAGAAAGAAGAAAAGCAGTTAATTTTAGTTTTTGTTGATAAGTACATCCTGTAGATAAATCAGTTGTAATCCATCCTTTTGAACAAATACATTCATTTAATAAACAATAGCCATTTGGTAAATTACATGTTTTATCATTTGAACAAATTAGTTTATATGAAGAATTTTTTGTTTCACTTTTTTTCAATATCATTAACACTATTAACATAACGACAAGTAATTTATTCATTTTCAATAGAACTATATTCATTTTATAAAAGAATATTCTTTTATATATATACATATATTTAATATCGATCAAGACTAAATATGTATTTATTTCTAGATTTAATTCAATATAAAGGAACAGATCAATAAAACACATTTATATAATAGTCTAGAGAGAAAAAAAAGTAATCTTTTACATCTTTCACAACAATTCATACTATTCATATTGTTAGAATTTTGAAATACATATTATCAATTCTAAAAATCTTACATTAAATTCGAACAATTCATATCATAATCATTTGAAATTACTCTAAATAATTGACGTCAAATATATCAGTTAGATTTTAATTAACAACTTATTATTTATATCAGATTGGAATATAAGTTCTGCACGTTTGGATGAGTAAAATTCTATTGGCAATATAAAAAGAATTATTATACATTCTGATAGCGCTCGGAATTCTCTGTCACCCTGTGTATTTATTTGCTGAAAAATATATCAAATACATTGAAGACACCCTCATCTGCATTGACAATGTTTGAAATATGTCTCGGCAAATAAGTTCAAGTCAAGACTTGAATATACACGATAATAGAGCATTTCAAAGGCTCGTAGAGTATATAATTACGAATTACTCTAAAGACAAAAATTTTAAAAACAGATTAGAGTTCGTGAGAATTTTCACTGTATTAGAAATATTTTTCAGCAAATAAATATAAGTTAACAGTTAAATACACAATTCCGAGCACAATCAGAATATATACAATTAATTTCCTTAAAATATAATTTTATATTGTCAATAGAATTCTACTGATCCAAACATGCAGAATTTATGTTTCAATATGATATAAAAATTAAGATTATTCATGCTAATCGGTGAAAGACAATTCTCTTTATTTGATATGGCTGCGAAACTAACAAACTTTGTTTGTATTATATGAAGCTAAGAAGAAATAAAATATGTTCCCTTAAAGACAATCGATTAAGAATATGAGAAATGAAAAATAAAACCTATAAGATCATATTGTTTGAGATAAAACTGACGGAAAAGAGTGGGTGTGGGTGTGGGTGGGTGTGAAGGGTTCCATGAATTTCGGCCCGGACTTTCGGCCCGGTCCGAAATTCCGGTGATTTTTCGGCCCATGACCTCATTGACCCTAGAATTAAAAACCTAATTTTTCAAAATTAGTTGCCAGACAACGTAGTGCTGAGCAAGACGTCATAGTGATCAGCGATATGTCGTAGTGCTGAGCAGGACGTCATAGTGCTGAGTAGTATGACGTAGTGGTGAGCAGTATGGCGTAATGCTGAGCAGTATGGCGTAGTGCTCAGCAAGATGTCCTAGTGCTCAGCGATATGTCGTAGTGCAGAGCACGACGCCATAGTGCTGAGCGGTATGGCATGGTGCTGAGCAAGACGTCATAGGGCTGAGCGGTATGGCATAGTGTTGAGTAGTATGACGTAGTGCTGAGTAGAGGGTATGGGGTGTGGATGTCTCTTCCTTCAACATCCACACTAACCTACACCTCACTCACAGTCACAACGACACCTACGCCATACCGCTCAGCACTATGACGTTCTGTTCAGCACTACGCTATACCGCTCAGCACTATGACGTCCTGCTCAACACTACGATGTCCAGCAACTAATTTTAAAAAATTAGGTTTTTTATTTTAGGGTCAATGAGGTCATGGGCCGAAATTCCTTGTGGACTCTCGGCCCGGCCCGAAAAATCACCGGAATTTCGGACCGGGCGGAAAGTCCAGGCCGAAAATTCCGTGGGCCGAAATTCTGGTCTCCCGGTGTGCGTAGGTGTGGATGTGTATGTGGGTGTGTGGGTGTTGGTGTGGGTGTTAGATCGAATACAAAACAGCTACACCCACACCCTTATGTTGCTTTTGGTGAGAAAACGTCAACAATGTTCAAAATAAACATAGGACTCCCTTAAGGAAGTAGTTTAAGCCCATACTTGTTCATAGTATTCTACTGTGATTTAATAAACTACCTAGGAGCGCATTCGTATCATCTTTTCGCAGATGATCTAAGTATTTTAATTAAGCCACCTATTTTGAAGGAACTAGCTCAAATGATACAATATATAGAGAAAGAAAGTACTCGAATCTGTAATGAAATATATGGATCCTCGAAGAAATGGAAGCAACCAATAAATGTCACTAAAACGGTGGTACAACTATTTCATACGCAAGTAAAAAGACCTTTAGTAAACGTAGCAATGAACGGAGAAAAAATCGAGTTAGTTAGAGAATTCAAGTACTTAGGGTTCACATGGACAGATAAGCTATCACTGAAACCTACTGTCGATAAATGCATCGCGAATATTCAGAGATCCTTAGGTAAATTGAGATAGTTAAGTACTGGTAGAATTGTCTCACCTAAAGTACTTCGTCAGTGCTTCTTTACATATACATTTCCTCACTTCGCATGGCTATTTTCCTTCTATCCTCTGCTACCAGAAATGCAGAAACAATTACTGAATCAGAAATTCCCTATGGGTCTTAGATTGGTGTATCGCTGTCCATTCATCTCCGCACATAATCTTTCCACTGTAACCTCAGAGTTTCCGTTAGAATTCTATGTTAAAAAGTACATTCAAAGAAGATTGAAAACAATGCACTCGACTGATTTTGGATCTTCACTTTTCTATAATGATATATTCATTTGGAATGAGTTCTACAAAAGAAAAAACGATCACCTTGGTCAATGTTTTCGTTTGCGACGTGTGCGATTACTAATTGATCGACACAAGTCGTTTCTTTTGAAATGGTTGAGTTTTGTTGAAACAAATTACTTCAGACGTGATACTTCTTTCTTTTTTTTGCTTGTTTCTTGTTCTTTTCATTATATCAAGTCTTTCTTTACAAAGAGTAGTTCTCTTTACTCACTCGTTTTTTTCTCTCTGCTGTTCTTGTTTTTTTTCTTTCTTCTCTATGTTATCATCTTTTTCGATTTGGTTTCGTATTTTTCCTTCTTATTTTTTTTTTCTTCTTTTTGGTTATCATTCCTCAATCCCTCTACCAGCATTATCAACTCATCAAGGCATCAATATTACAACAACAACGAATTTTAAAACGCTCAGCTTATATTTGTTATATTTGATTTTAATGTTATAGTACTTTTCTTATATTTCATGTAAGCACTCCTGAGTGTTACATATACCAGCAAAAAAAAATATCGCATTTGTTTTCAAAAGTACTAAGATAATAAGAAAGATCGGAAGTACTCCCTAACAACATTAAAAACTAGCTTTGGACCAGAAATTCCATTCATATACGGTTCTATTTCGTCGAAAATAGGTTCATTTTATGCAGAATTTGTTTCCCTAACAGAGAATATAAGAACCTGTTAAATATTCGATTTTTTTCTATTGATAATTGTCAAATACCGTCTCGATTGGGTCATATTACCTCTAATAATATTTTTCAGCCTTACGAAATTAGAGTTTCTACAGGTGCAGTGATTTGATTTCTTTACCAAATGTGCAACTCAATGTGCTCTTTCTGATGACACTATTTTCGACTTGAAATTTCATCTCTAGTAAAGCACTTCTGCTCAAAATCCTATCATGGAGACCCTGTTTGCGTCTTTTTTCACTAATATTCTATGGTTTTCGAATTGAAAAAAACCCATTTGGCTTCAGACAACTATCGTATCTGAAATTAACACGCAAAACTGAGTCGGCTTGTGTGAGTCAAAGATATCAACTGTGTTAGATTGGTACGGGTACCCATTGGGTTGGCACTTCCATGGGTTAGCCTAACCCAAACCAGTGGCTTGAGCTGACCATTTACATAATTCCATCTCTGACCCACCTATAAAAATTTTCAGATAGATTTTGTGAGTTAATTCAAAAGTCACCTTCGGGCTAATCCATTAAATAATCCATATGTTATAAAAATTAGTTACGAAAAGATTTGTTCAATGGATGTGTCGTTACAATATGAATTTTTAGTCAAATCAAATCCATTATAACTTCGATGAAACTAACCTGGTCGTATTTTGATGAAATTTCTGGTCCAAAGCTAGTTTTTAATGCTGTTAGGGAGTACTTCCGATCTTTCTTATTATCTTAGTACTTTTGAAAACAAATGTGATATTTGTAATCAGCGCACTTGGTACTATTGAATTATAAAGACTTGTAATAGAACAATGACAAAAGACTTTTTTCGATATCTGAGGAAGACCCCGGATGTGAAAAGTTGGGTTGTGACAAAAATAGGACATAAAATTATGAAAAATACTCAGAGTTCAATAGTGACTCTCAAAGTAATAAAATTAGATTCAGATTTTTCGAGGCCTTCGGTCTATAATTCGACGCAACTTTTGGCGTATTGGAATGTGATTATCATGTAATAATGAACTGATAAATCAATAATCATCAACTACATGCTTTACTTTATCTTATTTTACTTCATCTCAGGACTCGAAACGGGCCACTCGGTCCGGCTTGGCCCAATGAAACTTTTTGTTGGGTCGGGCAGATCGAGCTGTCAAGCTCATTGGGCCAGGCGGGCTATGTTTTTTGTCGAGTCGCGCAGGCCTGACGCTTTTATTGTTTTTTTTCAACTTTTTAGTAAACGATATGCTCATTTGAAGAACTCGAAATTATCATGAATGTTTTATGATAGAAAAAGTATCTAAGCTTCAATCCAGTGACTTGGAAAACAAATAATTCCCATTTTAAATGATGAAACGAAAACTCATTTTGGTGTATTATCATGTTCATTCATTAAAACGACCATTTTCATCAATCAAAATCTGTTATCTTGATCCAAAATCACAGTCGTTGCATTTCTTTCGTTAAAATCTTGCTTGCAATCGCTGAATTTGAAGTACATCAAAATTAATGTCCGTTTCATCACCAACAATGCTGTGTTTTACGTGCTTTTGATATAAAACTCGTGACTTTTTTATTTTTGAAGTCTATGAGAGATATGATTAACACAATCCAGTCAAATAATAGCCTATCCCAGTAATATTTCTCGTCTAGTAGTGAAGTTCTACGTTTCAAACATGGTGTTAACTGGTGAGCGCAAATGATTCGCAAAAAAATGCACCGAAAATAAGCCACCACCGAGCATAGGAGCTTTAAATAGCACTTTATTTAACCCTTCACTGTTGATTAGACAGTGATTTCATAGCAAATTTACCATTTTCTGAAAAAAAAGGGCAGTTCTATAGATGTTGTGCAGGGTTCTATGAAAAATTAATCTCACGATATTATTGATGTTCTAGGTTAGAGCTCAATAGAACATAGTCTATTAGCGGGTCGAAAAGTTCTAAACGATTAAATTCGAAGGCTCATCTTCCAAATTTAACTATCAATAAGTTTTTCTTGTTTACAAATTACTTTTCATCACTAGCTAGCTCACTGTATGGTTGAAATAGAAAAAGAAACATCTTCACTGAGATAAGCGGTGAATTTTCTACGAGTATAACTCATTTAAGACATGGTACCATAGAGGATATCTCACTATGTAGCATAAGCATTATGGAGTTCTAAAAGCTTCAATATTTTTGTTTGTTTTACTTAAGAAGCAACTCAATTTCTTACATATTAATTTTGTTTTTAGTTTCAGAGTCTAAGCTAATTAACCTCAGAATAAGGCTGGGTATTTGCTCCCCAGTACATAAACAGCCACTGTAATAATGTATAAGTTTTATTGAGGAAACAAATGTATAAGAAAAATTTTCATTTGGACCCGAGCCGAGCCGGACGGGCGTAGTAGATCCACTGAGTCGGGCCGGGCCGGGCTGAGCAACAGCTGAGTTGGGCCGAGCGGGTCTAAACAGTTTTCGGGCCACACCGGGCCGAGCCAGGCCATAAAAGTGTGGCTCATTTCGAGCCCTGCTTCATCTTACTTGTATGGTAAAGGTAGAGATATTTCACTTTACTTTACTTTACTTTTCGGGTTAAGTAGATTAACTTTACTTTATCAAGCAAAAGTAAAGTAGATTAACTTTACTTTACTCAGTAAAGTAAAGTTATTTTACTTTACTTTACTTCACTTGATAAAGTAAAGATAAAGTGCCACCCCTATGTGTAATCTTGAGATTTTAGTTGATTTTTTATACAGACAATTTTATGTAGTTTAATTTCAAATGATTTATTTTCATCTAATGTGGGGGAATTTTCGATCTTATACGATCATTATCAACCTACAACACAACCAATAACTGATATTACACCCTCACCCTTACCCTCAGCTCATAAGTCAGCTCAAGAGACTACATCCTCATCAAATATCAAATGACGTTTACAGAATTCACCAAGAGATAGAACAATTATTAAAAAACAAAGAAACTGTTGGAAATTTTTTTATCAACACAGAATTATTTCAAAATAAAAAAATCAATGGATATTTATTAGAAAAATCTCTTTGCTATTATTTTTATCTCCCTTCATATCAAAAGAAAAGTGCAAAACATAACATATAAACAACTACATAGGTATTAAGTATCATTCTTACAAAACAGCATGGTGTGAGTGCAGATAATACGGGTTATTTTTGTCAACACTAAAGTCTCTGCTTTGTTCTTTGGACTATAATCTCTTACATAAATTTTGGTCTTTCTTATCAATCTTCTAGTCACTATACTTGCACATCAAAGACAACACAATGACTGATATAGAAAATGCAGCTGACATTATACTAAGAAAATTATCATTTACAAGTTTAACAAGTGAAAATCGATCAAGAACCACTTCGATTGTTGATAATCTTGCTGTTGATTCTCATACTTCTATATCTTCTATTGTACCGATAGTCATCGATGAAACCAATGAGAATGAGGAAGACATCCCACTGTTTCAAATTCGACAAGTCTATAAAAATTTAATAATCATCTCATTAGGATTTGTAATAATGTACACAGCCTTTACTGGCATATTATCACTTCAATCAAGTTTAAATGCAAAAGGTAATGTTGGTGTTAATTCTCTCATCGTTATCAATATTTTTATATTAGTAAGTACATTCTAATAATCTTTGGTAATAAAGAAAAATATTACTATTATTATGCATAGTTTAGTGCAATTTTTCTTACGGGTATTTCAATTGATATTTTTGGACTTAAATGGACTATTATTATCGCTGAAATTGCTTATATTTTATATATTAGTGCTAATATTCGACCTACACCAATATTCATGTATGTCAGTTAGTATTTTCTTTGATGAATTATTAAGCCCCCCCCCCCCCCCCCCAAAATCGATCTCAGCTCCGGAACATCGGGATAGCATGAAACTTTGGGGATATGTTGGGGGTGTAAAAGTACGTCTCTGATAAAATTTTCAGCCTCCTATCCTGATGCATAAGGTACATACGAATCAAAAAAGGGTCGAAAAATAGCTTATCGCAGTCCCCAAATTTCTCTCTGGGTGTTCATTCAATATGGTTCATTGTTTTTTCATATGAAAGAGCATGTCAGAATGCAGTGCCTATGAGGGCCCTTTTTTTAAAATTCTTATTTTTAATAAGAAAAAAAAGGGTTCACAAATTCAATCACTCAAAAATCCCTCAAAAAAATCATGCTTATATTATAAAGTCGCTTTTCAATATAATAATAGAAAAGCTTTATCAAAAAAAGGGCCCTCATAGGCACTGCATTCTGACATGCTCTTTCAAACAAAAAAAAATATTTGACTTTATATCGGATTATAATTGACTTTTTTGGGGCTGCGTCGTTCGACTACAACTTTGAGAAAAAAAGAAAAAAATTTGAATTTTTTAAAAACCGCTGGTTTTTCGAATAGGGGTTGTCAAAAATCTTTAAAATTTTTTGGAAAAAAGGAGATGCCGAAGAAAAATTTTTATCGTTTATATACGGACAAATGACAGGCTATACCCCTATATATTTATCTCGATTTCCATGGTTCTGACGAAAAGTGACTTTTTTGAGGGGGGGACCTTAAATTGATAGATCTAACTATTTTCTTTTAGGTGCAGCTTGTCTTGGCCTTGCTTCTGCACCATTGTGGACATGCCAAGCAACTTATATAAGTTGTATCGCACATTATCATGCACATCATAAACAAAAAAAAGTTGCAGATATTGTTAGTTTATTTTTTGGAATTTTCTTTGCTATTTTTGGTACAAGTACTATTTGGGGAAATTTAATATCCTATTTTATACTTAATCAATCAAATAATCCAGAGAAATTTAATTGTGGTGTTTATTTTGATCCATTATCAAAGAACGAAACTAATAAAGCTCCGAATGTTAGTGACTTAACGGTAAATAGTTTGATTTTGTTTACTATCTATTGTATTAGTAATTTTTATGAATTGAAGCGTTATGTTTTGTGTGGAGTATTTGTTGGAATGGGTATTGTTTCAATGATTCTCTTGTTGTTACTTGATCAAATTCGACCCACTAAGCCACGTAAATAATGATTTTAAATAAATGTGAATGAAAAAAAAAACATTTTTATTTTATAGAACCTGTTGCACAGTCATTAAAAAGGGGTCTTGAAGTTGTTCAATCTTTTTTTCGATGGGAAAATATTGATCAATTACTTCTTAGTCCATTAACAATGTGGACTACAGTTGAAAATGCTTTTATAATAGCACAATTTACTCGAGTATGGAAATAGTTTTAGACAAGATTAGTTTTTAAATCTATTATTTTAGGCATTCATTACTTGTCTTGTTGGTATTCGGTAAGAGTTTTACATATAATTCCCTACTCAACATTGCTAAGCATAGTTTTGAGGAACAGATTTTGTACTGCGAGAAATGACAGTTGTAAGTCATAAGTCTCCCAATGAAGTTAACATTTATCTGATAGTTTCTTCATGCTATATAATTAAAGTGAAATCTGAATCTATTTTATGTTTGTAAATAGCTATATTGGTCTCGTAATGATTTGTAATGGTATATGTAATGCATTGAGTAGTTATATTTTTGGTGATCTTGTTAAATACATTGGTAGAATTGGATGTTTTATAATCGCTGCCATACTTAATTATGTGTCGATTATTGTCATGTACTTTTGGAGACCACTTGAAGATCACATGTATGTCCTGTTTATTATTGTTGGTGTTTGGGGTATTGCTGGTGCTGTTTGGCAATCACAAGTCGTTGGTATAATTCTTTTTTATGCCATATTGATCTTCTCATTGATTATTCATTTCTTTTAGCTGCTTATACCGTCCTTTATTCAGAAACTGATTCAAGTGCTATAGCAAAATATCGTCTTTGGAAAGCAATTGGTTCTCTTGTTACTTACGGTGTAAATATTTCTCAAACTATTTTGTATTTAAAAAAATAATTTATTTAATTTTTTATTTAGTATGCTAGCTATATAACTATTGAACTTACACTTATCATTCTCTTTGTCTTTTTAACAGTAAGCATGATTTTGTGCGGTATCATCGAAATTCATGTACGGTGGAAACAAAACGCACAACATCCAGGTGCGGTTACTAATCAGTGATGATGATATGAAATTGATTTCGTCCTGTTTTTACTTATATATATCTTACAGTTGAGTTTGGAATCTAGTTGAGATTGGAATCACATAATTTACTTTGTTTGTTTAAGGATTTTCGTAACACATGTTCAAGAAAACTTGTTTGTTTCTTATCAAATTTTTATTTACTATTACTTCTTGAACAATAAAAAATATCTTCATGGTGCGGGTGGGTGTGGGCGTGGGTTTTGGTCTTCACTCACATCCATACCCACACCCACACCCTTTTCAGTTTAATTTTCAGTTCTGTTTAATCAAAATGGGCATAACTCTATTATTAAAGAATTCATAGAAGTAATGTTCTCAGGATTACAAAATTCAGAATGTTAAATCCCATAGTTCAAAGACTCAGTAATAATAATTTGCATTTGTTTAATATAATAAAAATGAATTTTACAAAAAGGTTTGCTTATAGTAATATTAAAGATGAAATACAACAGATTTTTCATTTTCTGGTCTATCAAGTTCTATAATCTTCATTAGCAACGGCAAGACTTTTTGTTTTTTGAAATGGAATGGAATTCAAGCCAGGGACATTCTTCAAGTGTTTAATCATTTTTGAGTTGAGACTATGCATATCATGTCAACTGCGTTCGACCTGATAGCATGGCTACTACTAGTGAATCTTTGTGTCATTAGGACAAGATGTATGATGATTTTAATCAGAATAGAAACATATCTGAAAATATCCAAATAAAGAATATTTAACTAAAATTTTGCCTAACGATAGATTTTCAACGAACGAGAACATATCTTCCTTAGATAAGTCTACTTGAAAGTTGGAATATCTCTAGAAAACCAATTTTGTTCTCTTTGAAACTTTCAGAGATTTTTAATGACCATCAAGTCTACCTATAGTCAGAATTTGAAGGTAAGATAGTCTTATCATGACTAAAAGTTCCAGTGAGTTATAGGCCAGAATCTGTTTTTTAGACATTTTTTTATCTCATAGAGAGTGTGATTGAAGATTAGAGATGTTCGAGCTCGGGAACTAGCAAAAATTACTTCTTTCGGCTACGAAAAAAAAGAAGTTGCCCAGATTCGAATCAAAGTAACCTTAATCTTGCATATTTCTACTGAGAATTCAACTTTATCCATGTCGTTAGCTATATCCTACAATAAACAGATTCTATTGATATCTCTCATTGCATAAATTTTCAATTCGAAATTCGAAACTCAATATTTCTAGTAATCACAACTGTGCAGGTACACGGATCTACTCATATTTAGAAGAAAATCACGCCATTCTCCTAACAATGTAAAGTTTTGGGAACAATAATCTATGGATTTTCATTGATTTTGTAGCATTCATAAAGTTTAGATAGTATACAAAGTCCAGATTTCAAAACAATTCTTTACTTAAAAGATTTTTCTTATGAGTCATAAGACTGAAAAGAAATAAGGCATCTCTTTTTCTATTTATTTTCTTTTGAAAATGTCATTTGATGTTGAACAAGTAACACAATCAATAATGTAGTATCATCAAGTATGTTACATGTGATTGATCAGAATTTGATAGTGTTTGTTGCTCATACTAATTGGAAAAAATTAATTAAGAATAAACTAAAAAATAAATTATCATTTTTGTATTTATTTTATCTTTAATATTTTCACAATTTCATTTAATAAATATCGATTACAAGTAATTCTTGCACCAGAAATTTCACAGCTTACTCCTCATGTAATCTAAGGATTTAAGATAATAATAAGTTTCACTTTCTTCTTTCCAAAAAAAAGTTTAAAATTTTTCTTTGTTTCATGCCATTCTTCATCCTTAACTTTTAATCCAAAATAAGAAAAAAAAAGTAGAAAAAAATAATTCAGTGTTTATTTTTACAAACCGTTTAACAGCAATCGGTACAAAACGTTCATCTTCAATTTTATACATATATTCTTTGAAAACACTTTTTTTTGTGCAACTGATGATGATTCTTCTGTAAATATTGGAAATAAAATACGATAATCATTAGGAGCTTCTTTATATGATTGTGTTCGACTACTACATGCTGAAGCAATATAAAAACGTGGAACTGACCGCTTATTTGTTTCACATTGAAGTACAAGAATCATAATTTGGCAAAAAAAAACAAGTAGGAAAGCTAATAACAATAGAATCTACCGAGATGTATTGTTATTGTTTTTTTTTAATTTATCATAGTCACTAAATTTATTAATTGATAGCATAATTATAACGCATTAAAACTCTTTTAGCAGCTTCATATTTAAAGAATACTTGTCACAGACCTGCAGAGTAGTGATCAGCGGAATAACACTTTTTGATTTCGATTTCGAAATTTTTTTTCTCCATTCCAATTCCAACTCCGACTTCGAGAAGAAATTTTTTCGGACTCCGATTCCAATTCTGAAAAATTCTGAAATATTTTCTCGTAGTTAAGCAACATCTGATTCATAACAATTACTTAATATTGTAGATGGATAAAAAAGTAAGCGAATCTTGTTTGTCCTATATGCTAATGATTAACGTGAATGTCTTTCTTGTGTCATTATTTTTTCTTAAAACTTATTTATAAAGCTAAAAATAGCATGTTTTTGTTCATTATGCAGGGTAATCCAACAGTAGCCGTGCAGTCTTTGATTACGAATAACTTTGGATAGGAACAGAATAGAGAACTGTAAGTTTCATCATCTAAAAGAGGAGAAAATACTGCATCAAATCTTGAATACCAGATTTTTATGACAATTTTTCTCAAGGTTTCAAGATAAACTTTTGTAAAACAAAATATTGTGTAATGTAAAAGTTTTAAGCTTTTAAGTTTCAATAGTGCATAAGAAACGTTAACTAAAGTTCAATAATCTGTGTAAGATCAATGCCAAAAAGATTTAGTCAATTATGAGTTCTTAGAATTTTATTACGTATTTTTGGCAGATTTTTCGGATGTGGATGTGAGTGTGGGAGGTGGGAATGGATGTGGGTGGGACTGGATGTGAGGGGGGATGGATGTGGATGTGAGTGTGAATGTCGTTTGTTCCTCGTAGACGGTAACAACATGCATACCTACATCCACTGCCACTTCCCACACTCTCATCCACACCCACATTCTTATAGATTATTCTCAACTTGGGGTGTGACTGTAAGTGGAGATGTGCATATTAGTGCCGTCTACGAGGAACAAACGATATTCACACCCACAGCCTCATCCTCATTTTCAAATTGAACAATTTTTACAATTGCGATCACTTAGATTAATTGAGGATCTATATCATTACGAGCTATTTTTTATAACTTGAACAAACTCAAAGAATTACGTTCTCTTTCATTTAGTGTTCAAACAATCAGAGATAAAGGGTGGCATAGTATTAATGCAGTCGATAGTTTATTCATTCATAGTTATACTCAGATAATAATTCAAACAGATCGTTGCTTTTGAACTGAATATATTATATTGATATCTATATTATTTTGACAGCTTCACCATCTAAAACTTGGACAATATTCACGTAATGAATTTGAAATAATTTTTGGACATACATCTCAACTCAAATCGTTCTATACTTCTCTGTATTTGTACTCTTTAAACTTTGGACTTCATGTATATCAAGCAATCAGCTGATTCGACTTAATCTAGAATTTGAAAGTACGTATAAAAATAAAAAAATATATATATGTTATGATCTGAAAAATTTCTAATTCTCAAAGAATGATTTACAAGATGTTTCTGTAAGTTCGTTAAATCTATCATATGTTGATTTAGCGAAAAATATTCGAACAAATATTCTTGCTTTTTTTTTATCGTGCATATCAATGAGAAAAACGAAGATCTTGTATGATTGAAATTAATTATGAAAGTTAGTATGATGCGTTCGAAAAATAGAAGATGATAACGAATAATTGCTTCAACAGTTTACTCAAAGCAGGCACGCCATCTTATTGTTACTATTTCGAGTTTCGTCTTATTTACGTAACATTGTGCTTGAAACAAGCGGCACACCTGGTGAAAATAAAATACACTTGCAACAACATTCATATTGTAAGGATAGAGAAAAAGCAAAAAACATTGGCCCACAAGAAGATATCATTTTTAGATAAGTAATCTTTGCTGTAGCTGGTCATCAGGTGCTAGCCGATTATTTGAAGTCTATTCATATTACCCAACCAACGTTAAAGATATTGATATTGAAATTCGAAACTGAATCAAAGCATCATCGATAGACATGACTGATCAAAGATTGTCGGTATTCATTTATTTCAGTTTTATTTTGTTATTTTCTGGTTCAAATTCGACTCGCATTTCACTCATTGGTGATAACTGGTTAGTGAGTAATGGTTCAACTTTACGAACTATCGGTGCAGTTCCTGGAACAATACATACTATACTCTTGTCTGCCAAAATGATTGACGATCCTTATTGGGGTTTTGGTGATACTGCGATGCGTTCTTTGATCTATCAATCGTGGACATTTACTAAAAACTTTTCTCTTCAAGTAGATTTTCTTAATTTGACTCAATTTACGCTTCATTTCGATCAAATTGATACTGTTTCGAATATTACACTTAACGAATGCTTTCTGGGCAATACAAGTAGTATGTTTATTGCATACACATTCATTGTTCAAAGAACTTGTTTGCGTATTGATAACGTACTTCGTGTCGAATTTATGTCTCCTGTAACCTACGCACTTAATCAAGCTATTTCCTACAATAAAACTGTTCAGCCAACTTGTCCGAGTTCAGCACAACATGGTGAATGTCATGTTCAATTCATTCGCAAAGAACCTTGCTCATTCAGTTGGGACTGGGTAAGTTATAAATAACTTGAATAGGGTGTAAGTGACTTTTTACCCGCACCCACATTCATCACTACATTTAGACATGTTTGTTTCTTTTAGGGTCCAGCTTTTGCACCTATTGGTATTACAGGAAATGTTTATCTAGAAGGAATAAATAGTTCTGTTCCACCATTACAACTGGACAGTGTCAATGTTATTTCACAGTCATCGGCAACAAAGGTATGGCAAGTGGATGTACGGCTAAGCGGTGGTGATAACACAACTATGTATAAATTTGGTTTTCAATTAAAAAATACTGCTTGGTCATTCAGTGCAACTGTTAAATTTAATCAAAAAATCACAATTACTCTTTCAGTTCCTAACGAACACGTTCAACTTTGGTGGCCAAATGGATATGGTGATCAACCGCTCTACGAATTAATTGTAAGCAATAATAATCAACCAATCGATTCACGATTTATTGGATTTCGAACTGTTGAACTTGTTCAAAGTAATTACAGCGATGGTATTAATGGTACATCATTTTATTTCCAGATCAATTCTCGACCTATATTTGTCAAAGGAAGTAACTGGATTCCGTCTGATTCATTTCAAGAACGAGTTACTAATGAAAAACTCGAACAGTTACTTACTTCAGCTAAACTAGCTAATATGAATATGTTACGTATATGGGGTGGTGGAATTTATGAACGAGATTATTTCTACGAAACTGCTGATCGTTTAGGCATTATGCTCTGGCATGATTTTATGTTTGCTTGCAGTTTGTATGTATCATCATTTTGCTTTTCTAACAAAAATGAAAATAGATTATCAATGTTTATAAAGATATCCGGTCGACGATGTATTTCTACTAAATGTTCGAAATGAAATTTTATATCAAGTAGAGCGTCTTCAGTCACATCCATCAATTGTCCTCTGGGCGGGTAATAATGAAAATGAAATGGTTCTTGCATATTATACCAGTATAATACCTCCAGAAGAGCGTGAACCTTTGAAAAATGATTATAGAAAATTGTATATCTACACAATAATGGCCGCTGTTGCTGAAGTAGATCCAAACGGTAGTCGTCCATTTGTTCCATCATCACCATCGAATGGTATCGAATCCATCAAAGAAAACTATACAGCACAAAATCCACAAGATCCTTTATTTGGTATGCATAGAAATTATGTTGTCATTTATAAGAAAAATATATCTGAATTTAGGTGATGTTCATTATTACAATTATTATATGGATACATGGAATCCAGATAATTATCCAATAGCACGTTTTATGTCTGAAACTGGTGTTGAATCTATGCCAAGTATTGAGACATGGCAACAAGTATCGAATTCGACTAAAGATTGGAACTTCACGAGTGTACTTGTACAAAATCGTGAACATCATGGCAATGGTCAACAGGAAATGATGTTCGTTTCAAAAAACAAATATACCAATTCTTTTAAGAAACATGATCTAAAATGAGTGTTGAAGTATATAGGGGTAGAAAATTGTAACTCTCTTTCACAAACTATCACAGATACCTTAGGTAGTGATACAAAACTGAAATATATATATTCGTAAACTTCCTCAGTGTTTTACGTTTTTATGCCACTAGTTCTGTTTATGATTATGTTTTAGGTTACAAATTGAGAGAAATTTACCATTACCAGTAACCAATAACAGCTTGACAAACTTTACTCAACTGATCTATTTGACTCAGGTCAATCAAGCAATGACATTGAAAACTGTTAGCGATCATTGCCGTTTTAATTCACCAGTAGATATGATCAATCATAATACTAGTCAAGGGTAAGAGATTCTATTTGTTTGATGTAAACTTTTCATTTTTGAAGTTTAAAAATAATACACTGAGAAGAAATTTGTTTATTGATTTTGATTTTTAGAAATACAATGGGTCTTATGTATTGGCAACTGAACGATATATGGCAAGCACCAACATGGTCATCTATTGAATATGGATTAAAATGGAAAATGGCTCATTATTATGCTCGACATATGTATTCACCTGTGTATTTAGTAATGAAATTAACACCTTATTTGCCTTCAGTCAATGATCCAACTGCTCGACTTTGGCTCTATCATGTCAATGAATTTGTTAATAGTACATTTAATGATGTTATTTGTACCGTAAAATCATTAGATAGATTTGATTCTCGTATGATCACAGTGTACACTGTTGTTGCTAATTCACCCGGCGTAGAATTAGTTGATGTGTGGATTTATGCGTTATTAATGGAACAGAGTGGTTGTTCAACCAGTAATCAATGTCTTATGTTATGTTCGCTATATCATTTAGGTGA
The DNA here is from genome assembly GCA_905250075.1 of Rotaria sp. Silwood1. NCBI lineage: Eukaryota > Metazoa > Rotifera > Eurotatoria > Philodinida > Philodinidae > Rotaria > Rotaria sp. Silwood1. Next base: position 1,452,015 of record CAJNOP010000042.1, read on the forward strand.
ACAACTGAGCGAACAACAGACAATTTTTTTTGCACGTCCAAAGGATTATCAATTATACAATCCAAATCTTCGAACGGTTTCTGTTAGACAAAGATCATCTACTGAAATTGATTTTACAATCAATGCTGATAAACCTGCTCTTTTTGTTTGGCTCGATCTATCCAATGATGTTAGTGGTTATTTTTCAAGAAACGGATTTCACATGTTTGAGTCAGAAATTATAGTTACATTTAAATCATGGACATCTTTGACAAATATTGATAGTGCTAATTTTGATTTACGTATTACTTCATTGTATGATGTTACAAAACGGTGATTTTCTTTCTTTTTCTTCACTAAACAAATAAATTTATCACTGACACTTTTATATCATATCACCATTTACAAATGGAACATACAAGACATAATGATGTGCACTCCGTTGGCCCTAGCCGGACGCTTCTATATAATATCAACTTGAGGGTGTGGGTGTGGGTTGATGAATCAAATATCAACTCCCGCATGCACACATTTACACCCACCCGGATTTCCACACTACACATAGATATAAATTATTTTCTGTGAAAATTATATTTTTTTCTAAAGAAATATGATATCAACTGTCACTTGTCAGAAGAAATGACACATAATAGTAGTGAAGTGGAAAAAATAATTGAAATGAAAAATCGCTGAGAAGGATCATCCCCCTAAAATTTTGTTTTAAATGTTTTCACTTGAAAAACTAACAAACTATACTTCATTCAATGTAGGTTTTTGCGCTGATTCTGCATATTCAATCGCTTTGTTTGAAGATAAACAACACATTGAAAATTAGAAAATCTAAAATATTTTGTTTTTTGAAAAGTCTCTAACTCACTTCAGAAGCATTAACGCATCTTTGCGGTAACTAAGTAGACATACCAGGTAGAAAAAAAATATTTCATGATAATTTCGTTTAGTTTGAAGCTGTACTAAGGTGTGCGCGT
>CAJNOP010000043.1:5791-119166 GCA_905250075.1 Rotaria sp. Silwood1
TACCATTGTTTGTCCCGGTTGTGGGGAAGAAGAAAGAGCTTCTAACAAAATTGAAGATGAACCATGATGAGTAATATTTTGCAGTTGACCTGATTCGTATAGCTCCCGTTCATGTGGAAGTAATCGTTTCAACCAACCAGTAATCGGAACGGCTTTACTAATATCATTTTGAAATTTTGAATCTGCCATCTATCATAAATAAAAAGAATCAAATAAAATATCTCGCATAGTGAAAGAGGATTCTGCTATGTCGTACAACATGAGTGCACCGTACGAAAGCAACTTTCATATATGACTCAAATTGTTCCTTTATATGTAAGGCTTTATTTCAATGTAATTGCATAAGTATTACATGATCTTACACAATCGATGAGTGATGATATGTTTGTTGCTTTTTCTTATCGATGAAAATGATCAGCAGAATGAAGAACAGTATACATGTGTCAGGCAAAGTCGTAATTTAAGCAAATGTGAACACACCTTTTAAAAGATTGAAAATTAAAAAGATCAAGAAAGCTGTAAATGAACAATTTTTTATATTAACGTTATGTTCAACTTTGACTGAAGTTTAATTAAATCTAGAAAGTTATAGAGTTCGCTAGTGTTCTCAATTGAAATTAATTTTATCTTTGAAAGGTACGACCAAAAAGAAAAAGAGTAGTAAAAATCTTGAAGCTTATGTTGTATTTGAGTAGTGTCTTTTATCGACGTTCGTTTTTCTAACCCAAAACAACGAATGATGTTTTCATTTATATGTTCTCTGTGATCAAAAAATAGCTGCCTTCCTTTGGAATTTAATACTGTAATAATTGAAAACGTTACTTCATCTGTTCATAAAAGACACTTCTGAAAATCACTTTCTAATGTTGACACAGAAGAAGTCACTAGTGCATACATTATAATAAGAATAAATGAAAATGAGTATTCTATCTAGTAAACTTTTTACAAAACTATCAAAATCAAATTTTAATTGAATAGTTATCACCAGATCCTTCTGAAAACATGAATCGGATAGTCGTCAAGTGATCGAGATAATCTAGAATTGTGTTTGTGTCGCTAATGGCCTGCATTCTCTGTTCCGATTGTTTGACATGATGATCATACTTGGAATCGGTAGAATTTGTATCAATTGGACTGAACCAGACGAGCCAGTTTAATCTTTTCAACTGAACTAAACCGGCTAGTAGAAATTCTTGATATAAACAGTAAAAATTCGTCAAAACTCGTCTTCGTCTTCCTGGATCGAATCCAAACATTACAAGTATATTCATTAGTGAAAGACTTTCCTCTTTTTATTTCTATTTTTTTCAACAGATTTATTATTTTCACATGATGTATAATCACTCTTCAGAATTGTGCTTGTCTTTTCATATCGTCGAGCAACTCTAGAAACAAGTCAAGTAGTAGAGATTTCCATAGTTTTCCTATTTCAGTTTGTTTTGACTTATCGTATCGCTCATCATTCAAACAAACATTTTCGATTAAGTTTCAGTCAATCACCAGATAAAATTTATGTTTCAAATCATTGTTCTCGTGTAGGATGAAGCTAGCTCGAACTTCAAGAAATGGATAATGAACAATCAGCAAAAGACTGTTCTCATATTTTAGATGTGCAGTTTGAGAAGACGTTTAATTTTACGAGCAATTTCGATGATATCTCAACATCACCGAACTTTTCTTGTGCTATCATCAAGTGTAAAGTTCTACGCGTCAGTAAAAATCATGTTATTTCAACTGAAATCTTCATACTGTTCAGTTATGATAGGTCGTTGCTCGTACGGTTATCTGTGAGTAATGAGCTTTTTTCAAAGATGAACCAAAATCTCCATCACTTTCACACAATCAACTTCGAACATTATTTAGATCTATATTCAATGCCACCTGTTTTTCTTCTAAATATTTACAAAGTTCATTTGGTTTCATGATCAACTCACGTTTGCCAATATTAATAACCTAGGAAGTCTATTTTCTTCAATGTAACACGTATTCGAACAGTTCTGGATCAATCAGACAAATTTTCATTTTGTTATTATCATCAAGCTAATGCTGCACAATTTTTCGTTAAGAACATATTTACGTCAAAATAGCTCTCTCAGAGATGTTCGGACTCAATCAATTAGATTGAAGAAAAAAGAATTACATAATATGATAACAGAAGTAGTGACATGCTGAGAATCTAACGAACAAAACAAGAATAAAAAAAAACATCATGCTCCATATCGGTTCACATCTTACATATTGATAATTGTTACATAAAATTAGGTCATTCGAATCAACAAATAGAAACGAAGAGAAGAAAAAATGTAGATTATACATTTAATCCGTAATTTACGTTGTTCATTAGTTTAATATTTCTTTTCATTGCCATTCACATAAGTAACTACGGACGAGCTTGACTCGCTTTTCGGCTTATCCTGTACATCACCGGTTGATTCTTTTTCCATAAGCTCATCTGAAATATAAGAAACAAAGAAAGATTACGAATAAGATGGTTGATGAGGTTTATTATCGATAAGGAATTTTTGAAAAGTTGGTATCGAAAGACAAAATAGTTAAACATACTTTTTCGATTTTGCCATATGAAAAAGATAAAAATAATAGCACCAACACATAGTAAAATGACAAGTAGAACACTAAAAATAATTATGATCAGTTGGTTTCGTTTTTCCTTCTTTTCATCTTCCTCAAGTGCAACAACAGCGTTAAATGCATCATCAGCATTTTCGATGACAGTATCTGTCATTCCATTTATAACAGTAGTATTATCACTGCTCCTTTGAATATCAACGATAGTGCTATTTGTAATATTATCTGTATTGCTATTTGTAATATCATTTTTTGCTTTAACATGCATGTTGCCAATAAGTACAAATTCTTTAACCAGTGGTTTTTTCCATTTAATTTTATGATCAAATATCCATTTATCCACTGTGCCACCTAGATCTGTAATGTGTTTAACAATATCACTTCGACTACCCAGTGTAGCAACAAGTGCTTTAGCATCTTGTGGTTTAAGAGCTATTCGTGTTGTATTTTCAATAATATTTGATGTTAAACCATTAATATCAACAATATTTTCCACAAATGTTTGACACATATTATTATTGGCAGCATCATATGTATAAAAATGTTTATCTATGTTTGATGCTGTAGTTATCAATCGGTTTAATGTAAATGTTTTATTAGGTGTAAGTGGAATATCGAATACATCGACAAATTCAGTAGGAAATACTGGTTTCATGAGACGAACACGATGAGCTTTTTCAAGTTTGTAAACAATACTACCAACAGTTCTTTTTGAAGCTTCAACCATTCTTTGCAACACATTCAGTTTTTTTTCGTTCTGAATAGTAATAAGTAAATAGTTGTGATAAATTTCATCATAGCCAAGTTCAATTTTTTTATTAGCAAATTTCCAAGAACTGAGAATATTAAGAAAAAGAATTAAAACAGCTTCGACTGGTGTACGACCAAGTTGAATTTTGACAACAGGATTATCGCCGACTTGTTCTAAAATTTTGCGTACTTTAACAGGCATTTCGGGGTCATATTTTGCAGCAATCAAATGATGATCAGTTTTTTTCGGCTACAAGAAAAAAAAAATATATATTTCAGTACTCTGCAATTCGACGTAATACAAATATTCGGATACTTCTCAAACATAACAGATTCTACTTCTAAATTGTAAGGAGATTCATCTGAAGAGAATTTTCCCTTTTTGTTGATTTCCCAGTATTATCAGACAACACAGTTTTCAGTACTATTCGACATGTACTTCAAGGTTTTGACATCATTTCAATTAATGATAAAGAGATTAGAGTGAAATCATGAAAAAAAATTATCCTGCCATCTTTAATGAAACTTAATTATATGGTTCTCGAAACTGTCGTCCACTTTCTAAATAAAAATTTATTGAACGATGATTACTTTTTTAAAGAATAGACCACTTAACAGTACCACAGTTTCTAGTATCAATAATAATTGAAAAAGCATAATGATTAATTGCATAATCAAAACAGTACAAAATAATTAAATTATTGATGAAAAAGTGAACGTAAGTTATAAAATTAGAAAATTCACTAGACTTGTCAAAATAAACAAGGCGCATTTCCACAAAACATAATTTGAAAAATAAAATAAATATTTTCCTACTAGTTATTGACGATAATTATAATCTTTGTCTGTTTTATAGATTTTCACAGGACTATTATATCATATTTGTGTCATCCATCGTTCAACCATGATTAAAGAGCTAAACCATTCTATACAAATGGCGAAACAATGTCGCAGAGAAAAAGATGACTGCACACAGTAAGCTATTTGGTTGAATTCAAAAAGAAACAATACTTTTTGAAAACAATCATTTTACTCACAGAAATACTCAATAATATGCATAAACAACTCATGACTTTTTTTAATAAGTATTCATAAAGCAATATTTGAAATATAATACGAAAAAAAAAGAAATTCTCTCACATTTGATTTGATTGGGAGTATTAATATATTATTGTGGTGAAGTTTGATTAATTTGTATGCTAATTATGGACATGGGAACAAAGGTACTATGTTCCATTTATTATGGTATGTAAAAAATAAGATTTCTAGAACGATGATGACTTTTTGAAGGATAACGGTACTACAAGTCATTGATCAATTGTTTACAAAGTAAATCTTAAGCAGATTCACTAACTTTCATATTTTCTATTGAAGCTTTGATTTTTTTAATAGCCATTCTTATCCATAATCCATGAAAAAGCATATACTGTTTCACTACGTTTTGATTACAAATCAAGCATATACATAATCGCGAAGAATACCTGCTAGTAATTGAAAAGCAAATATAAGAAATGAAACGAAATAGGTATAGTGTATTGCATCTCACCAGTGATTAGTTGAACATAATTGATCAATATATGGTTTAATGTACAGAAAAAAAGACTTATAGTTAATCAAGTCGCTGATAAGGTTTTATAGTAAAAATTCTTAGTAGTTATTTTTCGAAACCCTGATCGAAGAGTCAACAATGTTGTTATCCAATGATATGATTATTTAGATCAGTTTTACTTTTGTTTCCAATAAATTCTAAGACATTGATGTTTAATTCAGCATGTTCACCGATTATTTGGTATGGATTTTTGCTATATGCAATTGAACCACAAGATTTGATTGTTCATCGACATTAAGATCATTTAATATCTAAGTTAATACAATCGTATCTTAATAGAAATAGTTGATGTAACTGATTAACTCGATTAACAAAACAAACAAGATCTATTGGAACCCGATTGGATGCTGATGATGGATCATTATCTGACAATTAATTAATAAAAGATGCTTTCAATGTTACAAGACCATACATATTTGCTTCTTGAATAGATCTTTCGCCATTAAATTCTAATGTGCTTGAGGGTTTAATTAAATGAAATGATTCGGATGTTGATAGGAAGGGTTCTTGTCGCATCGAAACAATACAACAACAGAGTAGTCTCACAGCAACTTCATCCATTAACATCTTATATTGATAGAATACTCTTAAATGTTAATACTAGGTTAATTTAATAAAATTATTTTACGTTATTCATTTTTTTCACAAAATTCCAATGTTCATGACAAAAATTGTAATTAATTCCACCTGCTTTTCAGTGAAATAATATCTTAGAGAATTGTATTTTATGATCGTTACTATTGTTGTTATTCTGATTATACATTTTTCTTAATACTAGATAACAATTAACTAAGTGATGTTTTTAGAATTGCTCGATATAATGGACACTGCCTATTTTTCGCTTTCATACGTAATACCAAATATTAAAGTTGGAATTTATTTTCGCACGACCAAACAAGAAGAAATAAAGCAGTTTAACAAATCGAACAAGCATCATTTGTAGCGCTTATAGTCGACGAGAAAACAGCTATATACATGAGACTCTTTATCACTTTTATATAATGGGAAAGTTTTCTTTTCAAATATCATATTCGAAAAAAGCATTTGACGCTGAAAATTTTTTAGACGATGACATCTTGAAATCAAAAGAAACATGTGACTCATTGTATGCAAGTAATAAAGAGTTCACATGAACATTGACAGTTGTTTGTTATAAAATTAGGATTTCATTTCAGAAACATATTGCTGTTTTTAATTAATATGGTTTCAGTTCTTCTGAACAATTGTGGAAAAAAAAATAATTCAATGTAAAAAATCATCCAAAAAATTTTGTGCAAAAAAAAATTGACACTTTAGATTGTTATACTTATGTCCAGTTACACTAAGACTCAACATGTACTGATTAAACTTTCTATGGACATAGTATAAACACTACTTACACTTTTGACGTAAAACCGTATTTCAAAAGTCAACTTTATGAGAAAGTTACAGTTAAAAGAAAATCGTCCGAAAAATGATGTTGAATATTATATGTCAGATAAATAGCATACTATTTCATTGCAAAAAAGAGTAAGAAATTAATTCATGTGTTTGTATTCATGGTTACGAAACACGAAGGACATTCTAATTGAAACACAACAGCGATATATTGATAAGCTGTATTTAAAAGCTCTGACGGAAAGGATGTAAGAATTACAAATTTCAACTTTAGATAACGAACATAGAAGCTAACAAGTAGCCAACAACTGTGATCTTCTCCTCATTCTATATGATATACTTGTTTGCAAATCTGTGTAAATATTGATGAAAGATTTTAAATAATTTTAGATTGTATAATAATATGTGTAAGTCATTAGAAATACTATTATATTGATACATTGATTCACTTTGAAATTATTAAACACATACGATGAACATACAGAAACTTTGAGCAGATTCTTGATTGTTGCCTATTAATGTTAGATATACTGATCAATTTTTAGAACTAAGAAAAATGAGTTGAATTGTTTTTTATTCGTAAAAAAAGCAATAAGATTACAATAAGAAGGGATGTACAAGCGCATCTGTGCTCATTAAAAATTGCTTCATAAGATGTCTACATAACTACAAAGTTACATGTAGCTATTGACAATACATGGTATTTGTTATTTGAATAATATACGGTCTTTCTGCGCGATGTTTTCTCCTTTTAAAATAATATTTGCTTTCAAAACTTTATGTATTAGAATTTCATTTAATTTTAATTATCATTATTTGATTCTGATTTGTTGTGCATTTCCTAACCCTGATTGAAAATATTTATCAAAAGCCATTCGACGATTTCTCATTGAATAGGTTCCAGATTATCTCTTTCTTTACCATATACAGTATAATAAGCTTGAAGATAACATGAAAATGTAAAATCGTGAGATCCTTAAAATACACTATCTTTGAAATAAAAACCAGTAAAGGAACTAGTTTGAAAGATGGTACTACCTATGTCGTTATGAACAGGAAAGCCATGATGAACGTATACCTTGCTGAATTGGGGAGACCTGTCTTTGAAACAATAAAAAGAAAAATCAAACGACATCAAATATTTCAAGAAATTCAGCAAGAAGCTGAATTACATGCTCTAACACTCAAACAAATAATCAGATTGAAAATGGACACGTGAGAATAGGATTGATGAAAAGTTGCTTTCATCAGATATCCACATATTGTTTCAACTCTTCAAGAAATCGAAGCACCACATATCATTTCTTCTTGTCAAATCTATGTACTCAGTTGATTTTGTGTTTCATGTGTGTACGATAAGCGAAATATATTACATTACAAATATTTTATTGAAATATATGCAGAATTCTCAAATATGTGTCATTCAAACTTTGAAACAAGCAAAAATAGCTATCGAGACATTGGAATCATTAAGAAATACAACAGACTTTGTCCTTTTTTTTTAAATTTATTCGAAAGCATTACACATGTGTGAAGAGAATGAAATTCATCCACGAAAAGAGTTTTAAAAAATATTTTCCAGCTGAATGTAGAGCGCCTTTTCAAATTTTGTCACTTCTATAATTCAATGAAAACTGAGCCGTTGGTCACAAAAATTTAACTCTTTTTTGCAAGTCTTATAGTAAAGAATATCTCAAGAAATGTCAAGCTAAAATCTTCCTTCGTTCGACAGAAAATTTTATTTTACTAACAAATTGCAGAGTAATAGTTTTTTTTTGTTGAAGTATTGATACACTAAAATTGATTGATATATGAGAATAGCATTTAGAAATTGGTTCCAACACTTTCTCGTACTGTACCCTTCACTCATATATATATATGAAAGATTATATGACATAAGTCATGCGACAAAAATAAACCAAGAATGAAAATCACCTATATTGCATTATCTTTTCTTTTTTAGGATGACATATGACTGATCATGACTCATTCATATTCGTTTTCACATAAATGCAATGCATATGTAACTAACTATTTATTGTTCTAGATAGACGACAACTACGTATTAATAGTAGTAATATTCTTTGATAATAGCAGAAAATATTTTATGACATAGATATTTTTTTTTCGTTCTTAACGGACAAACTCCTACAAACATGTACACGTCAGTATAAAAATACAAACTTATAATTACGCCGTTTAGAGAACACATGTATATTAATTATTACGTGCTTTGTTTTCTGTTTTCTTTTTGTTCCAATTGAATATACTTTAACCTATATAATTTAGAATCAAAATCGATTTGTTAAATAAATACCAAAAAAAAAAAAATGAATAATAAAATATTTTTAGTAAGCAAAGGGTTTTTCATTTTATTTGATCAATAGGTTATCACGTGTAAAAATAAATATTTTCATTTATGAGGATCAAAACACCTGGTGTCTAGAATCATATAAGAAAAAACGTAAAGACTAAACATATGATCTAAAAAAAACAGCACTTCTCAAGTATATTATCTTCTTCTATTCTATCGTTTATGATTCTGTGTACCACTAGTCAAAATAGATATTGTTTAAATGATATGTTCGTTTTTGTTATTTCTTATCTGATAATAGAATAAAAATAAGCATGTCAACGTCATTTTTATTTCTCAAATATTAATTATAACTCAACAAAAGCCGGTCACTGTGTTGTCTACAATATGTTGTCCAGTTTTTACACATATGAAAATGAAACTCAAATAAATATGGATCTTAAATGTTCAATATGTCTCGATCCTTTTCAATTACCTTTACGAGATATTTTTTGTGGTCATATTTTTTGTTTACAATGTATTAAAACATGGCTTAAACAAAAACAATCATGTCCTGTATGTCGACGATATTTTACTAAATTTGTACGTATTAATGATGAAAGATTACTTAAAGAACTTGATCATCTTTTTGTTAAATGCATATATTGTAATGATACAAATATTGCACGAGGTAATTTCAATGATCATATAACATATGAATGCTCAAAACGATTGATTATGGATCATGTTGAAAATAGAGGAAGTGTTCGAGAAAATTTTCATTTTGAATATTTATTGAAAAGAATAAATGAATCAATTGAAAATAGTAGACAACAACGACAGCATTATGAACAATCAAATTCTACTGCATTACCATTATGGATTGTTATTATTTCAGCTGTTCATTTATTTATTTATTTGTCTGTATTTATTCCTATTGCTGCTCTATTGAATATTACTGATATTTTTATCTCTCTTCTTCGTTATACTATTATATGGTTAATTCATATCATGAAATTACGAATATAGTATTTGAAAGTAAACTAGAAATAACTATTTTCTTTGTGTCATACTTGTTTTAGTTTTCTTTTTATAATAAACTTCTCAAGGGTTTGTATCTATATTTGCTAATTATTTTAATATTTGTTTTCATTGTTACGAGAACCCACTTCCAAAACCGAACTTAAATAGGGTATATTAGATATTGATAAAACTTTGCATAGATGTTCGGCTAATGGAAACACATGAAGAAGAAAAAAATCTCATGCCTCCATATCTAATTGTTCAGAAGTGTTTCAGAAATCAAATTGCAGACCTCATGTTTTCGATTATCGAAATATCTAAAGTCTAGAAATGCTAGGCATCGTTTTTTTTAGAAACTTCAGGGTTATTTAGCACTGATGAGTAACTAGAAAATTTATGTCTCTTAGCTGAATACTATGTATATGTCTATTGATAAAAAAGAAACACAGCTCTCTAGAATGAAATGTATTGAGAACAATGCACAAGAAGGCTTTCTTTGAAGTAGGCTTTCTATTATTAATTAAAATCGAGGTGAGGCATAAATAAATGACATGTCAATCGAAGCATTTTATCTATATGTATCAAATTGCCTTTGTAAAAGAGACATCACGATACATGATGCTGTCTATCCTATTTCCTTCATACTTATGTTTTCAATCAAAAACTCACTATGGATAGTGTGTATAGAACATGTGAATATGGCTTATTTTCTATCAGAAACACATTTTGTTCTATATATAAACATTGATTTACAATACTCAAAAAAAAAAGATTCATAGGAAAAGAATGAAATTCATAAAAGAAAGTTTTTGATAGAAAATGTATGAGGGACTTGCCCCCCCCCCCCCCCTTTACTACTCTCTAAACTTTTGTCGGAAAAGTTTTATTTTAAAAACTAACAAATATCAAATTACTCAATAGAGTTTTCCATACTGATTTTAAATATATTTTTATTTCTCTCTTAAAGTACTTTTGGGATAAAACCACATGGAAAACCTGTATCTCAATCCAGAAGCATTGACGCATCTTTAAGCTAACTTAAGTAGACGTGTCAAATAGAGAAAACATTCTGTGAAAGTTTTATTGTATTTGAAACTGTGTTAAAGTGTGCAGACAAATTACGCAAAATATAGCTTTTTAGAAAACTCTCAATTGAGACATCATGCAGACCTTTTTCAAAAAAAAGTTTTTCATATGACATGATAAAGAAAGAACCCTATGATTTATACTATCTTTGGAAAAAGACACTTTCGTCTGAAATGACAGAAACTTGACCATTTTTCGAGTCTAGAATTTTTCCAAATCCTTAAAGAGCTATAATAATTTTTTTTTTGAATCAAAAGATTTGCTATTGGCCTACGTGTATTAGACATCATTCAAATTGTAAAAAAGATCATTTTCATTTTTCCATTAAATGTTCACATTGTTGCCCAATGTGCAATGTAATAAAGACAGAAAAATCATAAATGAATTTTTTAAAATTCATTTGTTGTTTTCTAGACTTTTTTTAAAAAACCGATAATAATGATTGTAATATATAATAGACTTATAATGATTTCAGAAGGAGAGAAAATGCAGTTTATATAGTGAAAAATGATTGTCGCCAGCATACGTGATAATGACTACATTTATGAAGACATAAGTTTTGACATATCTCACATATTAGCTAGAATTTATTACTCATATCATTCTTTAATAAAACTTGATCGCCTGAAAAAAAATGAATGTCTTTTTTTTTTGCCAAACTTTTAAAAGAATTATCAACTTAAACACCATACGGAAACAAAAAGAAGCTCGTTAAATGGATTACATATGCAAACAGCATCTATATCATACAAAGACAATACATATCTCAATCGAAAAATAAACAAATTCAAAACGATGTTGACATTCAATATTGAATGTTAGCCAATTGATACAATTGTGAATAACACATGAGAGAAAAATCAACTTTAGCAAACAACGCGCTCATCTTTGCTTTTTCTTTTTTTGTTGAACCAAGTACATCAAAACGAAATAACGATCAGCTATCGATATAATGTTACAAAGAATTTCTCGGATGTATTTAAACTACAAACAAAAACTAGTTACTTAATCAAAAGATCCTAGGTGATAGCCTCGACGGTAAAGCTATGAGTCCTGGATAGAGTCTATTAAATGTAAGAATTTTCTATTACAGTTTAATTTTCATTTTCTTATGACAGATGACACGTTGTTACAAAATCAGTGCACATTGCATCTTTTAAGTATATAAGAAGTTGACAGAACAATGCTTCTTGAATACAGTACATCATTTTCGTTATATTTGTCAATTCTCATAACGATAGCTACCACTGAACGATCTTCTGTACTATGAATTGAATAAAAGCATATTTATGTTGTGCCATGACTGAACAACATTTAAATCATTGTTACTATCTCTTATATTCATAAAAAAAAAATTAGATTTTCGTGATTTGAATAAAATCTGCTCTGATTGTATTGCTGAGTTAAGCAGCGTTTCTCAGCTACTTTTTTAGTTTCAGATTTCGTCCGAAGCAAAAACAAACGATAGTGTTTATCATTATAAACAGATAAAGAAATCCAATATTCACCATACTCTTCAGGCTAGTGTGGCTGAAATTGTCTCCTTGTCCCTGGATATTAGGGCAATGTCCTACGGTTTTAGAAGAAAATTCATGCAATATAGTATCAATGGCAGTAATTATTACGTTTTTTATTTGTTCTGTCGGGAGACCGGCGCTCAGCCTAGCCTATCCTTAGGTACGCCACTAACAAAATTCATCCATAATTATTACACTAAAGATATATTCTTTTCATCACTTGACAGTCCTTTCTACCATTCAGTATTTGTCTTCTCTACTCTTTATAATAAGCCGCATAGAACAATCGCGCGCGTCCTATTATCCAATAACCAATCAATATTAGCTCAACCAACTAAATGTACTAATTTCATTCGTTGATAGTTTTTTTCAAAGAAAGAAAGAAAGAAAGGAGAAGACCTCTGCGTATGTATATATTCGAAAAAAAAAAGAAAAAAGAAAAAAAAGCGAGAAGATTTATTTTTCTCTTCTTATTCCGGTCGTATGATACACATTCTCTTCTCATCTCATTGAATAAATGGACAACAAGGCAAAGAATAAAAAAAAAAAAAAAGAGTTGAATACGTATGTGAGCGAACGCGTCTGTACAGCAAGTTCATCGTCCTTCTCTTTTTCTTCTCCTTCGCGTCTTTTTTTTTTCTCTTTTTCTTCACACTGTGTTTGATGACTGACTGACCGTCGAAAGCAGTCGTTAGACATATATACAGTTCATATATACGTAAGCTTTCTATTAAAACTATTTTCTAGATAATGATACCATCAAGAAAACTAACTCTCGATCTTATAAATGAACATTTAATATGTCATCTTTGTTCAGGTTATTTAATTGACGCTTGGACAATCAATGAATGTTTACATTCATTTTGTCGTTCATGTATATTTTCATATTTTAATGATAATGATGATAATACAACATGTCCTGTATGTTCAACAGTTCCACATCCAGCTAATCCTTTACTTGGTATAACAAAAGATTGTTGGTTACAACAAATTGTTTATAAATTAGTACCATCATTATTTAAACGTGAAATGTGTCAAAGACGTATATATTATGATTCAAATCCTGAAAGTAAAATTAAATTAATTGAACAATATTCTAAAACACTTTCATCACAAATGGGTTGTCGTGAAGAAGAATTAGGTGAATTAAGTGAACGTTGTTTATTTCAACAAAAACATAAATATAATAATAAAGAAAATATATATATTACATTAGAATATAATGAAAATGATTTAAAAGATTTTCAACCTAAAACATCGATATTTTTTATTGAATGTTCATCAAATATGCCAATAAATATATTAAAACAATATTTAAAAAAAGTTTTACCTTTATCAAAACGAACACGTTATCAAATTGATATATTATATGAACAAAAAATTTTATTAGATAATTTAATATTAAATCATATTTATTCATGGAAACAAAATAAACATGAAAAATATAAACAATTACATTTATTCTATAGAATTATTATTATTGAACGTGAACAAAATGATTTATTATTAAAAAGTCCTATTAAAATTGAACAATCAACTACGAATAATATTCTTAATTTAAAAAATTCATCTGAAAATAATACAACAACAACAGTAAGTTTAATTTAATAAATTATTATCAAAATTTTTATAATCAATTTTATAGATTATATCAAAACCTGCTCCATTTGTTCGTTCAACTAATATTTATAATTCATTTGTTCATACAACACCATTTACACCAGCTGAAGCACGAACAATTAGTTTAAATAATTCAATAACTGAACAATTGCATGGTAATGAAACAACTGAATTAATTAAACCAAAAGAATGTACATTAATTGATTGTAAAACTTTTGCTATAACAACACCAATAAATTATTCAATGAATTCTATAAATGAAATTTCAAAAACAAAAAAAAGATTAAAAAAGTGAACTTTTATTTATTTTATGTTTAATTTTTTGAAGAAAAATTTGATTTTTTTTTTTGTTTTTCTAGATCAAATATAAATGAGCAATCCTTAATAAAAAAATCTAAAAATGAAAAAAATAAGAAAATTAAAGAAGAAAAATCTCTTCATTCATTATTACCAACAACTAATTTAATTATTCCATTAAATTCATCTCCATCAGAAAATGAAAATCCAAATGAAATAATCGAACAAAAACAATTATCATATTCAGAAATTATACAAGAAGCTAATAAACTTTTAGCTGCTGATGAATCATTAACATCAACAAATAATTCATCATCATTATTACCTTTAACAAATCCTATAACAACTCGTTTAACAAAACCAATTGCAACTGTTTCACCACTACATACATCAAAAACAAATCATAATCGTGTAATTGATAAAATTGATGATAATCAATTAATTGATTTATCAAAATCAAATATAACATCGTATGTTAAAGATTTATATAGATTCTATATTAATATTTTCTGTATTCATCATATTTAGAAATGATATTCCATTAAAAGTAGAAACAAATAATATTGAATCATCTGATAGAACAAAAAAACGTTCAAGAGAAATGTCTTCATCAACAACACGAACTAAAGTATCTCGTCATTCAAATAAATCAAATAATGATGAAACAAAATCATTGAAAAAATCTCATTCAAATATGCATACAAATCAATTTTTATCACTCCCACCACCACCAACAACAACATCACAACAACAACAACAACAACAACAACAACAACAAATGTTTCAAAATTTATTTCATTCATTTCAAAATCAAGCTAACTATTGGCCAATGAATCCATGGCCTGTACCTCCGTCTTTAGCACTTATTGCTGATCCTAGAAATTATTATACACAACCATGGCCTTCTCCTCAATCAACGATAGCACACGGTCCAAAAGATCTTAGTTCAGCAAGTTTAAATGATTTTATCGGTGAAACATCGAGTCCCGTTTTTCCTTTACCACCATCATCATCAGCATTATTAAATTCCGCATCAAATTTTTCACGTACAACATCATCAACCTCTTTACATCTTCATCATGGAACCAATCGACATCGACCGACTACGTTAAATGGTACATTATCTTGAAAAAGATAAAAAAAAAAAACAAATTTTCGTTCTAGCATTGTTTATATATATAAATGTATTTGTGTAAAATTATTTTTCTTCTAAAAAAAAAAAGCAACCCTAGTCAAACACTCCTGTATAAATCATACCCGTTCATATTCGGTGAATGAAAACAAAAAAAATAAATATATGTAATTATCCTTTTCAAATATGAAATTTAAAAAGAGCAACGCAGAAAAAACTAATTTTAAATAATATTGAACCATTTATATTATTGCCTATACATTTAACTTGTTTAGCAGGTAAACATTTTTGATGTTGAATAGAAAACCGATAACCATGTTCACATGCTGTATAATTGAATGTTCGACTTTCAAGACATGTATAATGAAATTGACAATTTGGTCGATATTGATCAACATAATTACCATTTGGTCTATCTCGACAAACAGGTTTAAATTCACATAATGGAGAATTATCATAATCACCTGAATAGATACAAGCAATAATAAAAGACGTTTTATTTCATAGGAAAAAAATAGAGGTACATAGGATTACGGTATCCTATACTGTAAGGTGAATTTGGAGTCCATCGAGTGCACGAATCTCGACAGCCGAATTCAGTTTATTGGACGTCTTCGACATTCAAATTTGAAGTCGATCCCAGTTAGTTGAACTCTATCTTGATAATCTGAATGAAATTTTCTAATCGGAATTGGATAATTGTCTGGACTATATGAGATACGTTTATCCGTTTTTTGGTATTCGATGATTAGCACACTCTACATATTTTTTGAACGACTAAAGCTCGTCGAATCCAAAATATTTAGATTTGCTCCCGGGACCAACCGTACTGACTCTACTAAGAATGAGAGTTAGAAAAATTTTTCTCAGTTAAAGTACGAACCAAGTTTACTCTGTATATCTTTAGCAAAAACTAAGAAGTTAAATCTTACAAGGATCGATACATTTTTTTCTTGAACCACAAGTAACAACTTGAAAATTTTCACAAGTTTTCGTTTCAACTGAATAAAGTTTATGTAAAGGACAAACTTGTTCTTTTAAATGACCATTAATACATTCATAATAATGACAACAACTATGTGTAGCTACAAAACGTAATCGTTGTCCGTTAGCTGGACATTTATGTTGACCTTCGAAAAGAAAAAACATCAAAGCTACATGTAAACATCAAATTCAATCTTTTACAATGAGGAACATCTTTTGGCCATTGACAACCAAGTTCTAAAAAAAAAATTAAACATAATAATAACATAGAATTCTGCACTTACTTTTATCCCAGAAAAGGCCAGCATCACAAAATGAAGGTTTATCAATACCACCTATTAAATGATAAAGTAATAAAATAAAATTTTTTATTTAACATACCATTGCAATAATGAAATGCTGAACAATCATATGGATCAGGAAAATACTCTTGAACACCTCTTGGACATTCAATAGGTACATAGACAGTAGCTGGTCGAGGTATACGAGGAGTTGTTATAGGATTTCCATCACCATCAACCATATTTGTTGCTACTGTTGATGATGGATGTAAAGTAACGGCTTTACCTATATGAATTTAAAAAAAAAGTAAAAAACATTTGTTTAATAAAAAGGAAAATGTATATATATATACAGTCTGATTTCTCTGGCCATTCACATCCTTCAGATGCTGTTGAAAACCAAAGATTGTCAGCACATTTTAGTACTGTATGTGCACCAATACCACAGTAATGATAAATATGACAATATTTTGGATCTAAAATAGATTTATTAAAATCTGAATTGAACTATAAAAAATAAAAATACCAGGAAAAAATCCTTCAGCATCATATTCACATGTAAAATTTGAATCAACTTTAATTGGTTGATTAGTTGTTGTTGATTTCTTTTTTGCTCGCCAAGCTAGAGCTGCATCAGTAGCAAATAGAGTTACTGAATTTTACAACAAGAATAAATTTCAAATAATAATTCAAAATGATTTATGGTCTTTTTTTACCGCCTCGAATATCTGTTATTTGATCCCATTTACGAAGACCTTTTTTACATTGAACAGTATTTTCCCAATTACAATTTTTCTTAACTGGATCCCACGATGTACCTTCACCACAAACAGCTGCTGTATCAACACCTGATGTACATATATGATATATTCGACAATTTTCTCGATCAGGATAATAACCATCCGCTATAAGTACACCATAAAATAAATGAAATTTATAAATAATAAAAAAAAACTTATACCTTTACAAACAAATGGAGTTTTGTCTCGTTTAATTCGATTTAATAGACCATCATCATCATCATCATCTTCATCAGGATTATAAAGATAAGAATTAGGTTTTGTTATAAGCAATTGAAAAATAATATTCGAATGTAATGTTGTCGTATCATTTTTCAAAGATGGAGGAAAAGTCGATTGGTATTGAGAAATAATATCAATCGATTTTTTCGATTCATATTTTTGTCTGATTACTTTTAATAGAAGATCTGATTCAGTTGAATTAGGTGAAAAATTTAAATTCACTAAAAGATAATAACTTTAGTCTGTAAAACTCAAAGATAAAATCATCTTTACCTATTACATAAATAATAAACCACCACGATAATTTTCTATCCATTGCTCATCCATTTCTTACATATATTCATTGACGAGTATAATATATGCTTTTAAATTCTAACGTGTCATTTGGTTTGTTGCTCATATAACCTTTTTCTTTATCAAGGTATGTATGTGCATGTATTGTTTAATTGGACTCGTACATACATACAAACAATAAACTATGCGAATATAATCACAACAATTTTATTCTATGTTTGTTTGAGGTCTTAGATCTTTTTCTTTTTCCTTCATTGTTACGTTATCTCTACTAGCCGGGAATGTAACAAACGAACGAGTGTGTAGAGCTCATTATAATGATGTAACTATACACGTCTTCTTTTTGTAAATAATCATCAAGATAGAGAACTGAATGTATTCAAGTTTCTAACGGTTTGAACTGATCAAAAATCAAATGATTTAATGTTATTCTTTTCTATGAAATGGTTTTCTTTTTGAATAGCTTAATACAATAACAGAATTTCATACATAGTAGAAGATATATTCTTTTTTATTGAACATAAAACTACCGCAATAGTAGACACATCAAATGATAGTAGAAAAAAAAACATGTTTAGAATAGAAAAAAGAAAAGTTTTGTTATTGAATTCATTGGAAATAAAAAATAACGAAGAAAATCATCGTCAAAAAGATTTGCATGAAACTTTCAAGATTTTGATGATCTATATCAAACAAAAATAAATCAATTTAATAAACGAATATTAAATAATGCATACTTTTCGTTGCAGTACTTCCAGGAACAAATGAACCACATGGCATTGGAGCATTACTTACTGGACCACATCTTCCTGTATAACTACTAAATTTTTGATCATTTGGACATTTTGCTTCACGCATTTTATTTTGTGATACACATTGATAATAAAAATGACAATCACGTTCTACGTCCGGATGAATACCATCACGTTTATTGATACCTATTTTATATTTTTATATAAAATAATTGATGAAATTATTTCATAAACTTACATTGATTTTTATCAACAAGATTAACTGGTCTTGTTCCACAAGAAACTCGTTCATATTCATTACATTCACGTTTTTCAATATCAAATAATTTTTTTTCAGGACAATTTAATCTTGTTCGTGTACCTTTATCACATACATAATAAGCATTACATTCAGATGGATCAGGTATTGAATAAATTCCAGTTGGTTGACATTCAATAGCTGGTGAACTTCCACTATTATCTTTTCCATTTGTTGATGATACAGCTGATGCTACATTAGATTCAGATAAAACAGATTCAGTATCAGATTTTTTACGTGATGTTGTTGTATCTATGAAAATATTAAAAGAATAAAAAAATTTCGTTGAAATCAAAAAATCTTGTCTTTTTTTTGTGAAAAAAAAATTCATGCCTTCACTAGGAGTACTTGTCGAATAACCTAATTTTCTTTGATCACAATTAACTTCATCAACCCATGCACATGATTTCGTTTTTTCATCCCATGCAGTATCTCTTGGACATTCAAAAACTTCATCAATTCCATGCGAGCATCGATAATATCTCGTGCAATATTCAGGATCACTGATAATAAATAAATCATGCGGTTGTTTTTCTTTTATTCTCACTTGAAAAAAAGATAAAGAAAATATCTTACGCGAAAAATCCATCACGTCCAGCACAAAGAAAATCAGTAGACGAACTTGTTTGAGATATAATTAGAAGAAAAACTGGAAGAGAAGTTCAACACATAGAAAGATAAATATAGAAGTTTAAATAAGAATAAGACTTCATGCACTAGGGTTTGCATAAGATGATGAAAATAAATCTCACAATCTTTACCATCAATTTCTTCATTATTATCAGCATCAAGCTTTCTATTATTTGGCTCTAATTTTCGATGTTTTTTCTTTTTCTTTGTTGTTTTTTTAATAACAACAATAGGTTGCTCATCATCATCTTCATTATTATTATCGTTATGTTCTTCTGTCATGTTTTGTTCATCATCATAGTCAGACATGACTTGTGGTGTTGTTTTTTCAGCACGTGAACAATCAACACTATCAAGCCAATTACAACGATTTTCATGATGATCCCATGCTGTACCACTAGCACATTCAAATTCTTCTGATGTTCCGTGTATACATCGCCAATAGATATGACAAAATTCGGGGTCATAATACCAGCCATCTTCTTTTGCTGAACAATCATATTCAGCAAATGTGTTTTCAAAAAGAAAACCAACTAGAATAATGATGGCAAAGCCAAAACTAAAAGCTAAAAAAAGAGAAGAAGCTTTCTAATTGTAATCTATAAGCGATAGATGAATGCCATTAAATCATAGATTTCTTTTCTTACCATGAAAAAAATAGAAATCCTTAAGAATCATGATCATTTCTAATGTAAAATAAAAAAAAAGATTATCAAATGATTAAGATCAATCCTTTTTTTTATTTCTTTAATATTCTTCTCTTTTTTTTCCTTTTTTCTTTTTGTGCTATCAAATATTAACTAAACGAGACATGATAATATTCAACGTTTACTTACTTTCACAGGGTCGTTGATTATGATTTAGCAATTGCATATTTCCAATATTTTCATTCTTGAGGTGTTTTATTATTCGACAATCGACAAGAAAAAGATGAGAATGTCAAACGATGAAAAAAAAAAAATGCAAACGACATCGAGTAATCCTTGATCAAAGAATGAACCGATTTGTTTATGTTGAACTGCTTCGTTCGAAAGATAGTTATATTTTATCAAAAAGGTCACATTCTCATTGTACTTTTTCTTTCGTAAGTCATACAATAGCTGTTTAATAAAGAAACAATAGAAAGAAATGATAGACATTTTTAAACATAGATCGAACATAAATGTTGTTTTAATAGTTAATAAATAAGTCTGAAAATAACTTATTGTAACAAGACAAGCAACGATAGTCAATTGGTACAAACCAAAAGTTTATCATATTTCGACAACATAGTTTTCAAAATAAAAATTAGCAACATTCTAATACAGAAATCCAATGAAAATTACTATTGTTTTTATAACACAGAATAAGATCCTTCTATCCATAAGATGTTATCTTGTATTTAGGTTTGAGCAAAAGTATTGACAATGTTGCTGACATTTTCATGAACTAGTTAATATTTAAGAGTCTATTACATGAATGAATAGTAGAATGTTTTATCTATAATAATATACATATATAATAACTCTATTGTAGGTTTTGTTCTAATATTCTTATAGGTAGTATCCTATTGAAACAACACAAAACTTTTTTGAAAAATAGATAATGAATTCGAGCGCCACTATATTAAAATTCAGACTATTTTGGGCAACGGCATACTCACGAACTTTAAAATCATGGACCGTTCCCTAGCTAAATTATTTTGGAGATAACTAAGAGTCAAGTTCGTTCGCTGTTTTTTTTTAACTGTTTCACATATGTACTCTTCCAATTTCAAATATTTGAAAAAATTATGTCAAACAGCATAAATAGAACCATTAACGAGTTCAAATGGAATCAAGAACATTCTAACAAAAGAATACCATTGATTTGGCATCATTGTAAACAATGACATAATTTGAGTCTTTGTACATGCATGCATATCAAGACTTTTCGACATTGGACAGTTGCTTTTGAATATGTCAGTGATCGTTCAATGGTTCCATCCCTGACTATATCATTGATTTTGGAAATAAATACAAAGACAACTCATTGATAATACCGAGAAACTATTGCCGATATATTGATTGGTATACTGTGCGCGATACTGACAGCTGTTTTTTTAAACTGTTGCACCATGGTGTATTGTAGCAAAACCGGTGTATATTTTTGAAGTGTGGTAAAACTGACAGAATTTATTCGTGTTCGATGCATTCTAATTAAAGTTTACGTGTCTGAATCGTCTGAAATAGTTAGAGTCAAAAAAGGGTCCCACTTATGAGATAAATTTTTATTAGTAAAACTGTTTTCTTCTCGATTAATTTGAATTTCGTTCAATAAGTAATTCGAATTTGAATAGAAAACACTTTGCAATCGTTTATAGCTGGAGTCGAAAGTCGTAAGCACTACCACTATTAGTGTGAACCAATGTAAGACATAGGTTCGCATATAGGACTCAAAGGTGCATGAGGTTCTAATGCTCTATATCATATCGAACAGCTGAAAGGAAGTCAAAGCATTTACATGAGGAAACAGAAGATGTCAATGATGATCTTTGATTTGTTTGCCCAGTTTCTGAGCTGCTTGATGTATGTAAATCTTGAATTACCACGATAGGCTATTAAAAAATATCTCGCGTTTGATTTATGATGATATTTTAGCTGAGACTTCTCTCTCTCGTGTTATAATAGAACGACTTATTCCCGATTGTCTAACAATGACAAAAGTTATATAATGTTAGTAGCTTCATCAACTCAATGATGATGAGACAATAATTTATTATAGGCAAATTGAGTGTAAGTCAACTGACATTACATGAATAAGTGAACGCGAATCATCATCTACTATTGTTGTTTTAAGTAGATGACGTCCAAAAATTTAAAAAGGTATCAATATGATACTGCATCTACTGTTTTCACCAGAACTTGCATTGGGTGATTTTGCACTAAATCAGTATATCAAGTGTGGAGTAACTGATCAAACAAATCAAGAGTTATTGACTCGTGCGGTTTCGAAGATAGTTAAAAAAGATTCCAGAAGAAGAGTTTAAAAAACGTTTGACAAATTGTTAGAAATCATAGCGCTTTATATAAAATAATTATGGCAACTATTTTGAATATTTAATAAAATTAAATTAAAAATCTCTTTAATTTCATAGAAGGTTTTCAGAACGATGGTCAATTCTAAGTAGAAGGTTGAAATTTTTCATCAGATATATATGTATAAATACAATTATTCAATGGACATATAAAGTCAGTAAATAGTGATGCTAAATTTACTGATATATGACAAATTGGAAATGTATCAGGTGCTCTGAATGTGAAAGTTTACGACAAAATATTTGATGCATCATTACAATTAAACAAAGAAAATGCACAACAATAGAGAAAATTTTCGAAAGACATATAGACGAAATATTTTATCAATTACGATTGGTAATAGAAAGCAATGGAGAGCATGTTCATATAGATTGATTTTTATTATAATTTACGTTTTTGAAAAACATTTTCCTTGTAAAGTTTCTTTCCATCAGATAATTATAAATACCTTTAGTCAAGAAATAACCATGTCACAAAAATGAAGTATAAAAATTCATGTATTTTAGACTCTTCCACTAGTTTTAACTAGAGAGATGAAACTTTGAAATATTAATGATCCTGGTTAGATATATATCATGAAAAGGTCAGTCTTCTATGTCAAGAAAATCTATGAAAAATATACTTGCCAACTTATCGTAAGTTGTTATGAGGTTATTGTTATTTAACAAAGCAAAATTTTTCTTACAATAAAGTCAACGAGTTCTTCACACGATTCAATTAAAACAGTTCACACCAAAATTAATAATATTTCAAAGAATACTCGACCTGACTTAATTCATTAATAAAACGAGTCATACTATAAATGTCCTTGTAATAGTTTGCTATAAGAATTTAACTTTAACTCCCTTTATTTATCTTATGATTCATCATATAAAATGATAAAAGCATTTTCTTCATGTATTATTACTATATCATATCCACTTCATCATTGTATTCAATAATTGTCATTTACAAGGTTCTAGTCAGAGGCGTCAAAGCGAAGCGTGACACCTCCCTTATATTGAAAAATTTTCATTCTTTTCCAATGAAGTACCAATATTTTCTTGTTCTTTTCTTTTGCTCACTAATTCTCAAAAGCACGCTCAAGTCTCTTTTCCTAATCTGGTCAATCTTATCAAAAATCTTCCAATTTATCTCCAAAATCATCGAGCTCACACTCTTTCAATCCTAGCGACCTTGAAATGTTTGGTTCCTATTTTTAATAAACATGAACATGCACGAACATCATATATTTGTGCCAGCTTATCTTTAATATTTGCTTTTATATTATTGGTTAACAGTTCAACCAACTAAATAGACTTGTTATGACTATTTATTTTTTTGCAAAACAATTTTTCACACATCATCACATAAAATAAAAGTAACACTATTTTATCTAGATAATTTTTCCTCTTTCTATATATACTAGTTAATATTTCTTGTCATGCACTATTACGTTTGTTTTTCTTTTTTAGTTTGATTATTAGTTTTCTTTATATAGTTTTCATGACTCAACCAACTCAAGAAAACGAAGCTATAGTTCGTCGTCTGAGTGATGATATTCATCAATTTAAAACCAGCCATCATTTACCTGATGATCTTGAATCGAGTACTTATTTTTATTTTAATGCTATGCTTCTTTTTTTTTTTTTTTAAAGAATATTCTTTTGTTTTTTTAATTAGTGACTGATGCAATTAGTCATCTTCAAAAACAAGCTCAAGAAGTAATGCGTCAAAAACCAAAATGGCAATCATATTTTCAAGGACAAATGATAACAAAAGATGATTATGAATTTATCTCTAATTTTGATCAATTAAATGCAGACGGACGAACTAAACTTTTATCGGATCCTAACGCAAGAAATCAAGTAAATAAAAATGCATAATTCATTACTAGAGTCAGAAATAGGACATTGCACTTACGAGGAAGAGTCCCCAACTGATCAATCGCTTTTGCGTCGAGGCTATGTACATTATGTAGGTACAAATGAGCTATAAATACCCTAAAAAAGTTTGGGCTGCTAGCTTGTTGGTACGAAGATACTGCACTTTTACGGTATGCTTTTAAATGAATGCCGTAGTCGCCCTCAGGAACACGAGAAAAAATGATTTTCGAATTTCAACTTGAAACTTTACGTAGAAACAGACCTTACTGAAAATAGTATTTTGTGAAAATTTCAGACTTTTTTTTGCTGTTGCTATTCGTAGATACAGATATGATAACTTCATTCGGATAAACCAAAAGATTTCATGCTCTCATTTCAGGATAGGAATAAATCAAAAGATCTGAAACCTTTATAAAATACTATTCTCAGTAAGGTCTGTTTCTACGTAAAGTTTCAAGTTGAAATTCGAAAATCATTTTTTCTCGTGTTCCTGAGGGGGACCACAGCATTCATTTAAAAGCATACCGTAAAAGTGCAGTATCTTCGTACCAACAAGCTAGTAGCCCAAACGTTTTCAAGGGTATTCATAGCTCATTTATACCTACTTAATGCACATAGTCTCGATGCACAAGCGATTGATCAGTTGGGGACCTTTCCTCGTTAGACAATTTTCAAAACCAGAAGATCTGATGTTGTATGAATGAATTATAGTAGCAAGAGGAAGATATCATGCGTTTCTGATCTTCAATCAAAATATGAATATTATTTTTTTTTAAATTTTATTTTAGTGTGCGAAAACATTTTTAACATTAATGTCAAAATTATTTAAACAACAAACACTTAGATATTTACTTACATTAATGGATCAATGTCTTCGAGTAAATTTATTAAATAAAAAAAAAAACAAAATCTACTATGAAATTCTTTTTTCAATAGGAAGATAAAAGTCGTGTGGAAATATTTAATACATATGCTAAAATGAAAAAAGAACAACTATGGTCATATTTTTTTAATATGTTTGCTAATCAAGATCAATTTGTTGTTTATCAAGTAAACAAAAATGAAAATCTTGGTTTTTTTTTCTAAATTTATTATTTTATTTCATAGACAAGTCGAATTATTGCAAAACTTGCTTGTTGGAGTGTTGAAAAAATGCCAGCATCTGATTTATCTTATTATTTAGCTTGGCTAAAAGAACAACTTAAACCACAAGTATATTTGTTTTTCATTTATTAGAACTCTAGGAACAAAAAAAAAACATATTTCATATAGGGTAGTGAATATTTACAAAGTGTTTGTCGAAGTTTACAAATGATGTTACGTATTGAACCATATCGTGAAGCATTTGTTGCTATTGATGGTATTCCAAGGTAAATAATCAAATAGTTTTTTTTTGTTTTCATAATTCTATTGTTTTAGCATTATGCAAGTATTAAATAATGCTACAGTTGGTTTTCAAGTGCAATATCAACTTATATTCTGTTTATGGGTATTAACATTTAATCGTAATATTGCTGCAATTATGTCCAAGTAAGATTTAAAGATAACAAACAGCATTCATGATATAGAATTTCATTTATTCATTTAAAGATATACTGTCATTCCACGTCTTAGTGAAATTCTTGCTGAAACTCAGAAAGAAAAAGTAACACGTATGATAGTGGCATTTTTACGAGTAAGTTAAATAAATAGGATATCCTATTTTTTTTTTTTTTTCATAATTTTTTTTTTCTTAATAGAATTTACTTGAAAAACCAGAAAGTGAAAAAGTAATTCGTGATAATGCTATGACAATGATCGCATGTCGACTTGTTAAACCATTAGAATTACTTAGTAATAAAAAATTTGATGATGATGATATTAATGACAATGTTCAATATATAAAAGAAAAACTTGAAGGAAATTTAGCAGATGTTACGTAAGTTAGGAAAAACATAAAGGTAGAATGAATTATAAATTTATTATTAAAATTTTAGTTCGTTTGATGAATATGCAGTTGAAATTCGTTCTGGCCGTCTTTCATGGACACCGGTTCATCAAATGGAAAAATTTTGGGTAGAAAATGCTGCCAAATTAAATGAATCGAATTTTGAATTATTGAGGTAATTGAACAAAAGAAAAGAAAGACGATGCATAGTTAAGAAAGGTTCATTAAAGTTTTGGATAGTGGAAAAAGGAAATTTAATAAATATGTAAATGAATCAACTTATGAAAATTTTCTGATACAGGCTTTCGGATCCAAAATTGTTGGATCCGAACCTGATTGAACTGTACACTGATACTCTCAATGAAATTTTCTAATCACAATTGAACATTCGCCCAGAAGATGTGAGATACTTTTTTTCGATTTTGTGTATTCACTGGCTAGAGCAGCCTACATATATCTCATTTTTGCTAGATCTCATTCAGATTCAGAACCAACCCTGATGGACTTTGTTTTCTGATCAAAAGATAAACTTAGCTGTTAAAACTAGGTATTGAGAGCAGCTAGAACTGCCTTCAACGAAAGTTTTATCACACATTATATCTTTTCATTAGTACAATGACAAAATCGTAGTTAAGTATTTTGTTACGATCTACTTAATAGGAATGTAGCAGTGAAGACTGGTTTTTGAATAGGGCTCATTTAGTTCGGACACAAAAGTCACCGAAACTTCATATTAGACCCAAGTTTATCTAATTGGTCTCCATAAAAAGGCTTCTTTCTATGAGTAAAATGACGTCATAACACTCAGTGAGACAATTTAGTACTGACTACTGCGCAGTGTGCCAACTATTCATAGAAATAAGGCTTTATATAGAGATTAAAGAAGTAAACTCGACATTTCGAACCAAAACTTCAAGCTAATTCTTTTAAAGTGTTCATTGTGAGATCAACTATTGTTACCGTTGCATCTCAACTGTTTAAGATCTACATCTACTGACCATTTGGGTCTGTTGAGTGCAAAACTCTCAGAGCCGAAACTAACTCGACTGGCTCTGCTGGCCATAGAGAATTATCATTTGAATTTTTCTCAGAGTTTTTAATGTGAGATTTTTACATCAAAAGATTAATAAGAATCACGAAAACATTCGTATGAGAGTAATAGATATAAATGAAATTATCTTTCGTTTGATTAAAAAAAAAAGACATTAATAAAAACTTATTTATTCTAAAAATTTCAGAATGCTTCTTCGTTTACTTGAACAAAGCAAAGAACCATTAGTTTTATGTGTGGCTGCACATGACATTGGTGAATATGTTCGACATTATCCTCATGGAAAAAAGTATGTTAAATTATTATTATTGAAAAGAAAAAAGATTTATTTTTCAAAAAAAAAAATTCTTTAGAGCTATTGATAAACTCGATGGAAAAGTTATCATTATGCGTTTATTAGAAAATCCTGACTCCAATGTTCGATATCAAGGTTTACTCTGTGTTCAAAAATTGATGGTTCATAATTGGTAAGAAAAATACTGAAAACGAAAACTTTCATCATTAAATTGAATAAAAATAAATATATATCGTCGAATTCATAGGCAAATGGCAGATCTTTTAATGAGAAACAGATAACGACGGTGTAGGAAAGCACGTTTACTAATAATATATCTTGTTTTTTTTTTATTTATCAATTTTATTTTGCATTTTGATTTGATATATGATGCACTTTTATCCTTCTCCTTGCGTTTGCCTCATATATGTTGAATGAATAGAAAAAGTAATAGGATTCTTTTTCAATATATTTTAGGGATTATCTTGGTAAACAAGTGGATATTAGTGCAGGAAATAATA
Source organism: Rotaria sp. Silwood1 (assembly GCA_905250075.1). Lineage (NCBI taxonomy): Eukaryota > Metazoa > Rotifera > Eurotatoria > Philodinida > Philodinidae > Rotaria > Rotaria sp. Silwood1. The sequence goes on from CAJNOP010000043.1 coordinate 34,037, forward strand.
GCAACTCGACAAGTAATGGACCAGGACAACGACCAGTGGAATCACGAGCATAATTTTTAAATGAACAAAAAAAAAACAGTTATATTCATAAACTTCCAGATTATGTGCAATTTTATCCCTTTCTCTTTTATGTACAAGTATACGTGATTGTCACTTTTCCAATGTATCATTAAAATTTAATTATATTCATTTATGTATTCTTGAATAAAAATATAGATAGATTTCATGGTCAAATGCTCTTATTCAATATTGTTTATTGTTTCTTATCGATTGATGAACGTTTATGAATTAATGCCATTGAATTTTATCGTTAGTAATAAATCAAAACTAGTCTTTATCCTTCTGAAACAAAACTATCGAATGAAAGTTATGTTGTGATCTCAATGTCAGCAAAACATAATACTACCAATGTTATTCGATCTTATGAAGAAACATTGCCGACTATCTGATTCTTTTTTGCTTGAGGCTATTGTCCTCCAATCGGCCATCATAAGTGATAAAAGAACGTCTGTTCTAGTTTGGTTTTCTTATTTTTACGTAATGAGTTATATGTTCGTGGATAGATCTGATGGTCATTAGAAACATCTCAAAGGTTGATCGAGAATAAATATATATGTATCAAGATATTAACTTGTCATACAAATGTCCTTCTTGTGGAAAACAGCTCAGAAAAGATATTTCTTTACAATGTAAACATCTTAGAAAGAGAATATGTTTGTTCTCAATCAAGCTTTTGAATATTTCTGATGACTATCGGGTCTGTCAATGACCAATACAACACTTAAGATTGTTCTTTTGTTAGATGAAGTTTTTGATAATGTTATGCTAATGAAATGTGCAGTGACTGACTATGTTATAGTTCTGATTATAAATAGAGAATAGATATTAAAATGGGTATACATAATCGAAAATATTGAATTATGAAACTTATATATCTTGTATCGAACGCTTTAATTTTCTTAGAATGATTATTCTCTGATAAAGTAATTGTTCGATAATATGATTATCTTCAGATGCTTTTTCTCTAACAACGTCAAAAACTTTCGAATGATTTATGATAATTCAAGTTGTATATAAAATGTAAATTGAACATTGAATACATTTGTTCGAACTTTGAGAAATCAATTCTATTTTCATTTTTTTAGTTTATTTTGATAATAAAAAAAAAAAAGTTCAATTATTCGAAATTTTGAGATATGTTTCAATTTCATACAATATCTATGAATTTATTGTTCAATCAATATTATACACACTGACCCACAAATAGTAATGCGTTAAAAAAATTCAAATATCTTTGCTTCAGCTCGCTTAAAGGAGTTGATTTTTCTGTTAGTATTATAAGTTTATTAAAAGCCTTTTACATAAGGAATAAAGTAAAAAAAAATATTGCTGTCAAGTTATATTTTTTGTCTCACGAAAGGATTTTCACCTATTGTCAAGTAAGAAAACTATGAATGTATCGTTTCATAGATAATTATTAGTTGTCATCTAAGAAAGTAATAAGAAGCAGTCACAAAGAACTTTACGAACGAGATCAAGTTTTGTTGGTATCAATCAAGAGAAAACTAGTCCAAAATTGATTTGTATTACATCTAAAATAATTTTTCAATATTCGGTTCTTGATTTATTTTTTATCGGTGGCAAGCATTATGTTGGATCAACTCTCTTGAATTACATTCTGATTGATCATTAACGAAGTATCTCACTTACGCTCTTCGTATAGTTTACTGTAGACTTCAGTTCCGACTCTACAAACATATATTGGCGCTTCATGCGTAAAATGCATAATCATACCCATTTGGCAATCAAAAAAATTAATTTACTTGAAAAAAACCAATGCTTAACATTTGAAAATTCGAATTTTTTTAATTGTTTACTTTAAAACAAATCAGTTCTTAAAATTTACTCTACATAGGCCAATATGATATCATTTCTAAAGTTTCATCTTATTATTCTTTTAGATGAAAACTGAAAATTATCTATGAAATGCTTCTCACGTATTTTTCTTACTAGATATCAGATGACATCCCTTTCATGATACCAACAATAAATACCTAACCGTATGATTTGCTTATCTCACCTTTATAAAACAAACCCTACACCATTTTATACTATTTATGATCTATCTTATATATTGAATCATCAATGAATGAATATCATGAGGTGAAAGTTAAACAGTAAAAAGTGGAGGCAGTGGGGATTGAACTCACGACCTATCGCATGCGAAGCGATCGCTCTACCACTGAGCTATGCCCCCATATGTATTTTATTGAAAAAATTCTTAGCTTATTTTTAACCGTTTTTATACCAAATAAAACTCTTCTAAATTGAAATCAAATAAGGAAAATCTGTTTTGTTTTTGATGTTTTTTAGATAGAATAGACAATATTTCTAATCATATAATTCATTATATATTTATCTTGTTTATAATTAAACTAAAATAGTTGTTCTTTTTTGGTATTTCATTGAGGAACGACGTTTCTTTTTAATAGAATGCCGAACTAAAGAAAAACAACGATTACAACGATAGACAAAAACAAGAAAAAAACAGAAAAAAAGAAGACAGTGAGTTGGTATTGGAAAACTTAATGCTTAATTAATTGCCTATTTATTTTGTTGTTCTTGTTTATTTTTATCGTCATCAGACGATTGTTCATCGGTTGATGATGACGAACCACTTGATGAAGATTGTGAACTTTCACGATCCGATTGCATCTTTAAAACAAAAAAAAGCAAATATAAAAAAAACAGCACAGAATATAATGCTAAATTTATACCTTTTTATAAGCAGTTTCGAATAATTTCAGACTTTGTCGTTGAAATTCATCGGCTGCTTCTTTAACACTTTGAACTGTTTCATTATCTTTATTTGATAATTTTTCACGTAATTTAGAAGCACCTTCTTTTAATTTCGAATACTAAAAAAAAAAGAAAATAAAATGTTTATTTTTTTCGAAATAATAATAATTATATATTATACTTCATCCGATGGTAATTGATCTTTATATTCTTCCATTTTTGATTCAGTATCGTGTAAAATTGATTCAACACGATTAACTTCTTCAACCATTTCACGTCGTTTCTTATCATCAGCTGAATATTTTTCAGCAGCACGTACCATATTTTCAATTTCATCTTTACTTAAACCACCACTTGATTGAATAACAACTAGAAGAAAAAAAAAACATTTATCATTTATTGTTTTAACGTATTCAATTTATCTTACTTTGTTGTTCTTTTCCAGTACCACGATCACGTGCAGAGACATGAACAATACCATTAGCATCAATATCAAATGTTACTTCAATTTGAGGGACACTGTTTTAAAAATAAAAAATTATTAATTTTTTTTTTTTTAAGAAGTTTTGCTTTGATTTTCTTACCCACGAGGTGCTGGTGGAATACCAACCTATACGAAGAGAAAAATAAAGAGTTAATTTTCAAAATAAAATTTAAAACCTACTAAATTAAATCTTCCGAGTAATTTATTATCGCCAGCCATTTCACGTTCACCTTGATGAACTTTAATTTCGACTTGTGTTTGTCCATCAGCAGCTGTTGAAAAGACCTAATAGAAAAATACAAAATTTTTTATTTCAATTCCAAATATGAACCAAATTATTCGTTAGCAACCTGATTTTGCAAAATTAAAACGCATATATATCCCGAGATAATGAACTTTTCTAGAGCTGATTTTTATACGTTCAGTTACTCTTGGAACTCTAAAAAACATCACCGCTAAATACTTTTGTTCAGAGGAGTTATCAGTAGAATAAATGCGGAAACTTCGGATTTAAATCCGAGAGTTATGTGTACTTCAAAAAGCGAATCATACAAATCAATCATCCTAGACTGTCTGAATATCAAAATTATACTGTGAAATCTACCATTTAAAATGTTGATTTCTATTGCCCGTTGCCAAACCAATAGGACATGGGGCCGAATACAGCTCAAGTTTGAACTCTTTCCCTTGATTTACCCTAAGAAAGTCGTTTTTCCTGTAACTTCATTTCTATTGGTCACTGCACAACTAATAGTATTTCGATGGAAGTGCAGTACACACTCGAGTTCTCCATATCTGAAAACCTCGAAGTATCATCAGCGTGACCGGAAGATAAAGCTCTATTTGTGGATCCATTAGATCGTGGACCAAAATATAACCTAGTTCTCTTTAATTATCCTTGTCATAGGTAAGTCAACCCTCTTGTTTCTTTATGTTTTATATATCATTTTGTAGTTCTTGAAATTCTCTATCGAATGGTATATAATAATTGGGGTTTTAATTGACTATGATAGGAAAAGTCTTTTACGAAAGTCACGATGGGTCCATTTTTCCACAGAAAGCTGTAGGGAAAAATGGATATTTTTGCAATAACTCAGGAACGGCTCGGCCGGTCCTTCTCATCTTCGAACTCGACCGAGATATTGTAAAGACTGAACTGTATAGAAAATTTCATTGTGATCGGACTCTCTTTTCGAAAGTTATCGTGTAAACGGACGGACGGACGGCCGGACATACTGACCGATTCTAGAGTGTACTCACTTTTTGAGTACACAAAAAGAAACCTAGCGTTAGATTGGATATCGACTTACACTTCATGCCAGAAACTCCACATTGAAGTAATAGTTTTGAAAGTTAAATGAAGACAACTTCTGAAACTACAAAGTTTCTATTCAAAGTTCTTTCTAAGCATGCATAAGTTTTTCAAATTTCGTTAGTGGCATGACGGAGTTAGAGTCTGTCGGATCTGGACCACAGTGTTTTACCTAGCGCAAAGAATGAGAGGATGGTAGTCCTTCTGAAAGAAAAAATCAAAATATGACACTGCCGGAGGACTCAAGATGGACTACGAATTTACGAAGAAAAACGTGTTCTGGTAACCGGAAAAGAAGTTCAAAACCAATTTCAAACAATACAAAGCTCTCTTTAGAACATCAAGAAAATCGAGTTTTTTTGGAATATGATCTTGCTGAAAACTTTATTATAGATGCATTTAAAACTGTAGAATCTAGTTTGAAGTTTTTGTATTTTTTTGTCTTATTATTAGAAAGATATTGGTTAAAAATTTTCGTGGATATGTCCCGTGTTGCTTAAAATGATTTATACATATATATATATATATATTTAAACTTACTTGACTTTTCTTTGTTGGAATAGTTGTATTACGGTTGATAAGTTTTGTAAAAACTCCACCTAATGTTTCAATACCCAAAGAAAGTGGAGTAACATCAAGAAGAAGAAGATCAGTTACATCACCACCAAGTACACCACCCTATATATTTATTGAGAAAAGAAATAAATAGAACAAAAAAAAAATTATTAAAACTTTACTTGAATAGCAGCACCCATAGCAACAGCTTCATCGGGATTAACAGATTTATTTGGTGCTTTACCAAAAAGTTCTTGAACAGTTTGTTGAACCTTAGGAGAAATTTACGCATTATGAGAAATTTTGTTAGACAAAATTAAATTGTTATTTACCTTAGGCATTCGAGTCATACCACCAACAAGAATTACTTCATTAATATCTGTTAATTTAACATCAGCATCTTTAATAGCTTTTTTACATGGGTCTAAATTAAAAGAAAAAAAATAAAGACAGATGATTATTGTGAACTCGAAAAAAAATCTCATTACTTACCGACTGTGCGCTTAATTAAATGAGCAACAAGATTTTCAAATTGTGCTCGAGTTATTTTATAATTCATATGTTTTGGTCCAGATGAGTCCATTGTTAAATAAGGTAAGTTGATATCAGTCTGAATTGAAAATAAAAATTGATTTTTTCATAATAAAATTTTTTATTCATACTTGTGCAGCTGATGATAATTCGCATTTAGCTTTTTCAGCTGCTTCTCTCAAACGTTGCATAGCTTGTGGATCTTTTGTTATATCAATTCCGCTCTTAAAATAAACAAATTTATAAAACAAAAATTCTTAACGAGAAATAAATAAAACATACTTCTTTTTTAAATTCAGCAACAAGATGTTTAAGTAATGCATTATCAAAATCTTCACCACCTAAAAATGTATCACCATTTGTTGAACGTACTTCAAATACATTTGATTGCATTTCAAGAATAGATATATCAAATGTACCACCACCGAGATCATATACAGCGATACTAAATAAAACAATATATTATATCATATTGTCGGAAAATAGAAGAAGAGGGAACTTAAGAACCAGTTGTGACCCACTTAATTTTTTTTCTCACAAAGAACTTTAACAATTATTAGACTTTGTAGTGCTTGAGCTGAAAAACCAAACCGTATATAAATATTGTCATGAAGTCTTAAATTATGATTAGTTATGCTTTTTTTATCAGCTTGACTATCGTCAGAAGATTTTTTCATATTGTGACACTAGTCGATCTTGACAGATTAATATTTCAAAAAACAAAAATGAAGATATTGCCAAAATTTCAGTACCAATAGAAAATATGACGGGTATTTGTGAATGTACACAAACTCTTAGTGGAAAAGTATGACCAAATGTTCGGGATGATGACTGTCTCATTCAGATAGGTAAAATTGGTGATTCTTTGACTAATATTTGTCGATTCTTGTCAGATTTGTCATTTTTTATAGTCAAAACAAATGACATATTTGAAATCAGCATCGCCAAATGAATTAACCAATAAATATTTTAAATTGTTCAGACAACTAAATCCTCTTCAATGTTCAGTCAACAAAGGAAATCAATCATAACGCTATTTTTTTATGCATAGGTATATGCCTTATTGAGTCCTATTATCATTTTACATGATCAAAACTTGCTTTCAACTGTTCAAATGAGATTTTGATTGGCTTCATTTTTTGGCTGAATCCTGAAGGGGAAGAACACTAGGATTGAATTTTCCGACGAAAATAAAAGTTGTCCGAAGAATTTGAAACATATATCGGTCGACTCAATTGTCGATACTGATTCCAAATATGTTATTTGTTTTGACTAGAATAATAATGAATCTGACAACAGTTGACAAATATCAGCCAAAGAATAGCTACTTTTATCTAACTCAACAAAATGGTCTCGGCTTCAAACATGTGTTCATATTATCTCTTCGACAATTTACACATATTATTTTAGTCTATCATGTAATTTATAAGCACAGAAATTTTAACGATATGTTCATTTTTGTTTTCTGAGATATTCGCCTGTCAAGATCGACTAGTAACCGAAAATGCATCGATTTGAACTGCTCAAACTCTCTTCTCCAACTATTCACGATTCAATGAAAGACCGTTTATATAACCTTTTGATATCAAAATACAGCTCAATTCGTGCTCTGTTATTCACACTATAAGTCTGTCTACTTTGCTCACCACATGAATAATCTTATGATGATGATCGAATATAAATACCTATAGTTTAAGACTTTGCGGCAACATTTATACACAATTAGATTTGCCAACTCAACCATTGCAATAACTGATTCTTATGCACCCTCATCTATTTTGTATCTTACATTTTATCATTCGTTTTTTCAAGACCATAGGCAAGTGCAGCAGCTGTTGGTTCATTAACAACTCGAAGAACATTTAAACCGGCTATTTGACCAGCATCTTTTGTTGCCTATAATAAAACATTATTTTAATATGAAAAAAATTTTTTTTGTTTTTTCTTTTTAATTTACTTGTCGTTGTGAATCATTAAAATAAGCAGGTACAGTAACAACAGCATTTTTAGCAGGTGAACCATAATAATTTTCAGCTGTTTCTTTCATTTTCATTAAAACAAAAGCACCTATTTGACTTGGAGAATACATTTTACCATTAGCTTCAACCCATGCATCACCATTTGATGCACGAACAATTTTAAATGATACACTTTGCCTAAACAAAATAAATTTTATTATTAAGTTTCAAAATAAAAAAAGTGTTTTTCTACATTTCTTTTTTAACTTCATCATCGTTAAATTTTCTTCCAATAAGACGTTTTGTTGCATAAAATGTATTTTGAGGATTTGTTACTGCTTGACGTTTAGCAGGCATACCAACAAGACGTTCATTATCTTTTGTAAAAGCAACAACTGATGGTGTTGTTCGCATACCTAAAATAAATTTTCAATATAAAATAAAAAAGTAAGAATTAAATGAACAAAAAAAAAAAAATCTTTTTAACAAACCTTCAGCATTTTCTAATACTTTAGGTGATTTGCCTTCCATTATAGCAACACATGAATTTGTAGTACCTAAATCAATACCGATGATATTTCCTTTGACTTTGCCTCCAGTATTTTTAGATACATCTTTCGAATCACTATATTTATATAAATATATATATATATTCGTATAAAACAAAATTTATATGTTCAATATATAAAAATATACCTTTTATGACGAATACTTTGTGCTTGAATTGTTGCCTGAAATAGAAGAAAAGTAAATCATAAAGATTTAAAGAATTTGAAAAATATGTACTCGAATTATTGATGATTGCTCATGACTAATTCTTGGTGTAAAATGTTTTAGACATGCATTGAAAACGCGTCGTTGAACGAACATTTCTTTTATTTATGTATGATAAAAGAATATGAACAGATCTGAATAAAGAAAATATGAATAAATAAATTGTTTTTAGCTTATATATGTTAAAGTTCATGCTGATGCAATTTGCACTCTACGAACGAGTTATATAATCAGTATTTTACCGTAAAGAACCCTATGGAATGTACCGGAAAAGGCAAGAACTTACTAATGAATATGCTATTTAATGAGATATGACTGTAAAGAGTAGAACTAAAAGAGAAATATAAGAAAAGTAGAATTTTTAAATTTAGAAAATAAAAAAATAAACAAATAAATTGAAGATGATTCCTCCTTCCTCCTCTATTGGAATAGTTACTTATTAATTTCACAATGCTTCAACGGTTGTGAAGATGTCGTTCGATTCCGGTTGGTTTTGAAGATATTTCACATTTTGAAACATGTCATAAATCGTATACAGGCAGAATTATTGAGATACAAAAAAAAGATAGTTTGTATTTGGATTATAGAAAACTCTTTTGATCTAATTATCGGTATATACTCATTAACTGTATCTGAAGCTTATTTACCATCAAAATTGGTATCCACATAATAAATAATTTGCTATTGTCAGTTTTCAAACGGTATCCGTGGTCAAGATGATCAATCTCTTTGATTTTATACAGGGTAAATCCTAATGATTCGAGCAAATTAATGATCTTTTGTTGTACTAAAGAAGTCCTGGAACTAACAAATCGCTTTTGAATCGAGACTATATACATCATGTCGACCCAAATGAGTTATAAACACTTGACAAAAGTTCGTGTCCTTAGTTTATTGCTGTTTAGATGCGGCAGATTCGTAGTATTTTTTTAAATGAATTCTGTGCTAACAGAAAAATTGATTTTCAAATTTTCACGTCAAACTGCACAAACGTAAACTCTAACAAAAATGGTTTCTTGTGAATGTTTCAGTTCATTTCTTATCTTGGGATCGAACGAAATTAAAGAACATAACTATTTTTATTAAAGCTTGTTTCTAATGCAAAGTTTCAAGTCGAAAGTCGAATATCATGTTTTGCTGTTACCACAGCATGCATTTAAAACATACTGTACAAGTGCAGTATTTTCACAACAATAAGCTAAGAGCACGAACTGTTATCAGAGTATTCAGAACTCATTTTTGAGTCTACATAATGTGCATAGTCTTGATTCAAAAACGAGTTCTCAGTTGGAAGACTTCCCTCGTTAGTCGATGTGAATTTGATGATGAAGGCTTACAGAATTTTTACGAGTCGTATTTAATTGCTCATTAGTTTCCGATCAGTAAAAAGATTAGTCTTAGCGTAGTAATTAGTTTGAAAACCTCAGTATTAAGTTAGAACTATTCAGTATTTAAGACTGTGCGTATCGAACTTCCTAACGGTGGCATCCACACCCCAAAATAAGAAAGATAACATCATTTAAATTTAAAATATGAACCAGAATGTATTTTTTGGAATTAGAATCCTATGAATGTTATGTATAAAAAAGTATTTTTTTACACAAAACTTCGTTCTCATACATGAGCAAATCTTTGTTATTTAATTTCGAGGAACACTGTTTCTTTAGTTATGATGTTTCATTTGTTGGTTTGTTTTTACTAAAACCATTTCTATCATCAGACTGAAGAAATAATATCCTTCTAGAATTTTAGGTCAATTTGCAAGAGCAGGTGCAAATAATATTATTCAATTATTTATTCTTTAAATTTCACACTGTCTTATAACATTACATTTTAAGTGAAACTACTTGGAGTAGTAGCACCTCCAACATATTCCCAATGCCATGGTTCAGATTGTACTGTACGTTTAAATCCATATTTATGTCCATTGTTTTTCAACCATTGATAAACTTTGCTTCCACCACAATTAGGTTTTGCTCCTGACTGTGTACCACAATTGGTGTTCAAGTCGAGAGCAACACCTCGTCCATGATTTGATGTACCTGGTCGAGCAGCTAAATTGCCATTGTTACATGCTTTTGTTTGATAACAATTCCAGAAGTATTCTTGACGAGCAACAGTACGAAAACCAGAGGCAATTGTAATTGTAACACCTGCTTGTTTAGCAGCCGTAGCCATCTTGTCGAAAGCACAAGCTGTTGTTGTTGTCATTGTGTTGTCGGATGCTGTTGGTGAATTTGAATATATAGCTGGATTCGAAAGATGTTCTTGTCGTATTTTGACTACTGAATACATGACATTACTATTGCCTTTGATTGAACTAACGGCAGCGCCAGCATAACTTCCACAAAGTCCAGCAGAAGAACCTGATGAACCACCACTGGCAATACAACATTGGATGTTGGCAGCACCCGGACATTGACCAGCTACTGATGTACCCGCACAGGATGCAGTGGAAATGCAAGTTCCACTTTTGCCATTGGCGGTACAAGCACTTCCTTTTGGAATACAACATTGAATATTTGCAGCACCAGGACAATGACCAGAAACTGATGTACCTGTACATGAAGCAGTTGAAATGCAAGTTCCTTTTGCATTTCGAGCTGTACATGCTGTTGCTGCTAACGCAAGCACAGGTCCAAAAACGATCAAATAAGTAAGTGTTAATATCATTGCTTTCGACTAGATTGAAAGAAAAATCTATGTGTTCCTCTATTCTCAAAAAAATATGATGGGTTTATATATAACATATATTAGTTTTGTTATTGTTTTTTATTTTTTTCATATCTAATTTCATTGTATTGGAAATTGAATACTGAAAGAGAGTTATAAGCTTCAAAATTAGAAGGCAGTTATATACAAAATTCAATTACATAAAACGAAATTTGCGATTTTTTGCCGATTTCGGACAATTATTTGGCCTTTGCGCAACATGATACGCCATATAGATTATGTCTATGCTTAATTTAGATCATCTGAGGCGTTTTTTGATACGCCCAAATCATTGAGTCCCTATGAAATGTAACTGATAATAAATGAATATTCATCAAACGTTACTAGATATAAGCAATATTTTGACCTGAATAAAATCTCGTGCAACGATTTTCAAGTACATTTTTTTGTGTGATTTTTTTGGGATGCATCGACTCGCAATTTATCACATCAATCAGGCTTGATCATTTTTCTCAAGTTTCTATAAATTAATTCCAGTTATCTAGTCATTTATTATACCAATATCCTTTTCGAAAGGAATCCTAAAAAAAATTTTATTGTTAACATATATCGCAAGCTAATTCTAGTTCTTTTTTTTATTTTTGAGCTTGTTACAACATTAGTAACTCATAATCTACTACTAATAATTGTATTTCTGATACACCAAGATCAATATTAATACTATCTCTGCTTTAATCACTTTTTATACGAGAAATATTTGCATCGTAGTCTACCAGATATGGATAATAGAATGCTGCCTGTCTGTGTATCTATTGATTCAATTTTACTTATGTTTATTATGAATTATGTCAGAAATCGAATGTGATAAATGACCAATCATCTGTCGAATTAGATGTTTTTTTCTATTACATAGCTTCACTATTCTTCAATATGAGCCATTTTCTTCTGTTTCTAACTTTTGACTTATGTGGATCAAACGTTTCCTTTCTCTACACACATATTTTTTTCTTATGTAAAATCGCGACTCTCCTTCAGTCAATTATATATTGTGGGTTAGTTTGTTTTGTGTATCGATCCGTCATGCTATCATAACAACGTCGACAAGTTCATCGATAATGATCTGAGATAAATAATTTCTTTTGATCAAACTGACAAGACTATTGAGGAGTGAAATAAAGCAGATCAAATATATGAATATCCATTGAAAAATAGTATCAAAGAACTTCTAAATTTACGTCAAATATTTCCGATTTGTATTAAGCAATTATATATAAAATATTCTACTATTTTGCATCGAGTAAGAGCATATTACTATACGATTAGCTATAATTGAAATTTATGTTCAGTCTATTTATTTTCAAGAAAAATTAATCTAGCTTTTTTTTCTGTTGAATAATTCGAAATCGAGCAAATCATAGGTACTTCAGCTTATCACGAGTGAAGCCCTACATTGTCAGTTTCTAAAACATAATAATCGATTGCCAATGTCTGTTCTTAATTATATTTGTATTTTTCTCATATTGAAGCGAAAATGTATTTTTCTAACATAAATTTTTCTAATATGCTTCTCACAAACTGAAATACAATCCATTGTCAGAAAAATAAATATTGTTTGAGAGTATCTCTGATAATCGTAAGGAATAAACTATGACATACACAAAAATATAATCATATTCGTTTCTTTCAAACAGGTGAGCATCGTTTATTTTAAAAGAGTAAACATTTATTCAATACTTCTCTTACACCTGTTCTTTTATCATTATATTTTAAGTAAAACTACTTGGAGTAGTAGCACTTCCAACATATTCCCAGTGCCATGGTTCAGATTGTACTGTACGTTTAAATCCATATTTATGTCCATTATTTTTTAACCATTGATAAACTTTGCTTCCACCACAGTTAGGTGTAGCACCTGATTGTGAACCACAATCGGTGTTCAAGTCGAGAGCAGCTCCTCGTCCATGATTTGAGGTACCTGGTCGAGCAGCTAAATTACCATTGTTACATGCTTTTGTTTGATAACAATTCCAGAAGTATTCTTGACGAGCAACAGTACGAAAACCAGAGGCAATTTTGATTGTGACACCTGCTTGTTTAGCAGCTGAAGCCATCATATCGAAAGCACAAGCTGTTGTAGTTGTCATTGTGTTATCGGACGCTGTTGGTGAATTTGAATAAATAGCCGGGTTGGAAAGATGTTCTGGTTTTATTTTGACTACTGAATACATGACATTACTGTTACCAGCAATAGAACTAACTGTAGAACCAGCATAACCTCCACAAAGTCCAGCAGAAGAACCTGATGAACCAGCACTATCAACGCAACATTGAATGTTGGCAGCACCAGGGCAAAAACCTGAGAACGAGATGCCAGTACAGGATGTTGTTGGGATGCAAACTCCACTTTTTCCATTGGCAGTACATGCTGTTTGTGCTAATGCAACTACTGGTCCGAAAACCAACATATAAGTAAGTACGAATAGCATTGCTTTCAAATCGATGTGAAACAAAAAATGAATTGTATCGGTTCCACAAAGAGAAACGGATTTTTATAGGCTTCATGTTATTTTGATCTTTTTTTATATCGATTTTTATTGTTTAAATGATTGAAAGCCTGGGAAAAGATTAGAAATTCAATCAAGAAGATGGCTAGGAGTCAATTTGGATATAACATGAAATCTAAAAGTAAATATTTATTAAAAAATGTAATCTGCAATTTAATTACTTACTAACCTATGCTAGATTTTGTTTCAGTATACAGCTGTCGTATGAAATGCATGTTCTCAATTTACAAATGAGTGGAATCTATATCGACACTTTCTGCATGTTATTTCTATATTGTCTGAAAGAGCGAACGTTTCATATTTTTTGTATGTTGATAACGGGAAACATCAATTTTGTCGAATATAAAAAATGTCGATTGCAAATTTGTCGATAAAATTTGTCGAAAAAAAAATTTGTCGATTCGACAAAATTGGAATCCAAATTTGTCGAATTCGACAAATTTTACTAAAAAATGTCGATTATGGGTATTGTCAAGCTTCGTTTCGATGAATTTCAAATTCAGTTATAATCACCTAACATCTGACTTGAAGTCAAGTTGGAATCAAGTTGAAATCAAGTTGAAATCAAGTTGGAATCAACTTGAAATCAACTTCAGTTCAATATGATTTCAACATGATTTCAACATGATTTCAACATAATTTCAACTTGATTCCAACTTGATTTTAAGTCAGATTTTAGATGATTATAATTGAATTTGAAATTCGTCGAAACGAAGCTTGACAATACCCATAATCGACATTTTTTAATAAAATTTGTCGAATTCGACAAATTTGGATTTAAATTTTGTCGAATCGACAAATTTTTTTTCGACAAATTTTATCGACAAATTTGCAATCGACATTTTTTGTATTCGACAAAATTGTAGGCACTCGTTGATAACAATCATAAAATGCTATCAATCAATATAGGCTTACGAATGAATAGTGAAGAAATTTTATGGCATATGAAGAATTCAAATTTATGAAATAGTTGAAGTAAATATTTTACACATAATTGTTTCAGTCTTCTTCATTACTGTTTTTTTTTGTAGAGACATCAACTGTCTCTTATAAAATTGATAAACAATAAAATATTTATTTGATATTATGGCATCTATAATAACAATTTTACTTGTGCTTAAAATAGAAGTAACTACTAACAAATCAAAATTAAAATATAATTGATTTCTTTACTCATAGAAACAAGATGATCAAATTTTAATTTAATTTCAAATAAAGTTTTAAAGAATGCAATCAGTTACAAATCATACACATATATTAACTGGACATATGCCATTATCATTAGTCTTTTGTGAATCAATAGTTTTTATATGGGAAAAAATACTAGTTTTTAAATGATATCAAAACATATCGTTGAAAAATAGAATTCAGAAAACGATTGCTTTTTTTTGCAGATGAGAAATTGATTAACCCTCTCGTTCCGGGTGTCCCATATATGGGATGGCGGGGTTTTTCATTATATGCCAGTAGTAATACGACTCCAAGTACAATGTGATACAAGTATTTGAGGAGTTCTATCTATTACAAGGATAGAAAGACCAATGGGGATGATAATTTTACAGTAAATATGCATTTCTAATGCGAAGCTTTTAATGGTTCGTTTCGTCTGTCTTAAAAAATTGAAAGAAGTAGTTTGTTAAATCTGTAGGACTTGTACTTGCGCGTTTTGTCTCCTGTTCTGCCATCCGTCAGTATCATAATATAGCACTCTCACACATGCGTATTCTATTCACATTTTCTTTTGTTCTGTTTACATGCATAATATTGCATTTACGACTGCAAGGAGTGCAATGTTGGTTTATGCGTAGTATCATGTTTTGAAACCTATCATACATTGAAACACTTCTAATAAAAATTATATATAAAATTTATATTATAAATGGTGGAGAACATTGACTTACAGAATTTCCAGCGATTCAGAAAGCTACTTTTCCTTCCAGACGCTAGAGCTTTTTTACACACTGTGATAAAACAAATTGTCCATTGGATATGAACACATTTCTTACTGAAAAAACCCCGGCGCGAAAGGGTTAAATAACTTCTATAAGTTCACATTTGATATAGTAGCAAGAATATCAGAATTGAACCAATAAAAATTTATGCTTAATAATCAAACTCAATGAAATATAAGGAAAACAAGCACACGAATACTTTTCAAAAATTAATGATTTCTTTATATTATGACATTTTATTATCTTCTAAATATCTATGCATATGCAGTTCACATTGTGCCTAATGTTAAAATTGATTATTTATTATGATTTATATTTCTAAAGATGAGTAGAAAGAACATCTAGTGCAAGGTTGTCTTTTTTATGAATGAACCATAGGAATCGATTAAAAGTATCTTTTTATTATGCAAAAGCTTCTGCAATTCAAAACTCATTTAATGATTTTGACATTATGTCAAATTTATTACAACTTATGAAAAGCTAGCACGACGAACGCCAGCTCCACGAAATTCCCAATGCCATGGTTCTGATTTAACAGTACGAGTAAATCCAAATTTGTGAGCATTTTTGTACAACCATTGATACACTCGACTTCCACCACAATTTGGTCTAGCACGTGTTTGCTTGCCACAATTAGTATTTAAATCCAAAGCAATACCTCTACCATGATTTGATGTACCAGGTCGAGCAGCTAAATTACCATTGTTGCATCTCTTTGTTACATAACAATTCCAGAAATATTGTTGTCGAGAAATAGTACGAAAACCTGAAGCAATTTTTATCGATACACCAGCTTTTCTAGCTGCGGCAGCCATTTTATCGAAAGCACAAGCCGTTGAAGTTGTCATTGTGTTATCCGACGATGTTGGTGAAAGTGAATATGAACCTGGGTTGACAAGATGTGTTTGTTTGATTTTGACTACTGAATAAGCCTTATTTGCATTGCCCTTGATTGATCGAACAGCAGCTTTAGCATAACTTCCACAAGCACCACCACTAGGTTTGCTACTGCCACCACTACTTTTGGGAATACAGCATTGAATATTTGCTGCACCAGGACAATGTCCAGCTACAGATGTACCTTTACAAGATGATGTAGATATACATGTTCCACTCTTTCCATTAGCTTTACATGAGGTTGCTCGTACTAAAATAAAAAAACATCCGTTTATGTACGACATTTGCAGATTATACTTGATACAAAAAAAAAGAACTTATTGTCACTTTATAAAAATAATATTGATGAAAACTTGCTAGATAGATTGGTATATTTTTTTGAAAAACTTTATTAGGATATCTTATGGAAGATTTCAGCCAAGTTTACAGTAAATCATACTGTATCGAGAAAGTAAAGTCTTTTTCTCGAAATAAAGTTCTCGTAAGAAATCTGGTAAAACAAATGTTGTATCTTAGACAATAACTTTCACGGTATTGTCTTCCACAATATTAAAATTGACAATGTCTAATTCTCATTTCAATATGCTTTTTATCGGTTTTTGATTTCTTAAAGTTCTAACAATGTTTCGTTGCCGAGAAAATGCTGCTGAAGTATCTGTCCAGAGAACAGCTGTCATGGATTCGACAAATCACTAATGTGAAAAGAAATATTGACTCTCAGTATTAAATCGATGTGACCATATGTTTTGAGTTAAATATTCTAGAAGATTTGGCGAGTTATACAGCTCAATCAAAACTAAAAAAATTCTCATTAATATTTATCACGAGTAACACTGATTTATCGTTATATCAGACTATAAAACTTTCTAATCAGTACCTATAAGATCTTAATTTTCAGTAGATTAAAATTCTCTAACCTATGTTTCGTCGTCGTCGACCTATTGTAAATTCCTCTTCTTCGTCCTGCGCATCAGCAAAGGGATCTTCTTCCATGTCAACTTCTCCAAGAAGTGCCTGTTCCCTTTGTTGAAGTGCATCTAAGTCAACTGTTGAAGGATCAGGAAATTCATCAGTCTCAGTTTCTTCTTCTTCAACATCGTCAGGATTGTATAATTCTAAATCTTCTAAATCTTCGTCTGGAATTTCTTCATCTGGAATTTCCGAACATACCCATCCAACTGGACAATCTGGTCGACATTGAGAATACCATTGTGAACGTGGTTCACACGGGTAATCAAGACACCAAGTTGCTCCATTCCATCCTTCTCCACCACATTGTTCCCAATTTTGTGCACCAGCATCATCTGCATTGCCTCCGAGATAACTTCCAGCTGAAGCACACTCCCAATCACCACCTGGACATGATGTTTGGCATGATGAAAACCAATTAGATCGTCGAAAACATTGTAATGGCCAATCACATTCTGTTGGTCCTACATATCCTTCACCACCACATTGTTCATATAGACGAACCGATGAAACAATAGGCAAGAAAACAATAAGCAAAATAGTAGCCCAATACATTGTCTTACGACTAATGCAAATTGGAGAAATATCTGATTTATACGAAGAAAATCTAATGAATTTATATAGTTTACAATTATTTTCTCTTTCCTATCAAATTTCACCATGAAGAAATAGAGAAAAGTCTTAAAGGCTTTAGGTTTCTCATTTTTTTTCTTAAATTTCTATTTATACTCGTGGCACTTGACTTTACGAAGCATATTGGCATACTTTTATTGGCTGTTTTCATCAAAGATAAAATATGTGTCGACAAAATATAATAAATCGAAAATTTTTCACGTAAATTAATCCAAAGAATAAGTATCATATTATTCTACTTGTCTTTCCTGTGTTTGAAAGTGCAATTTTTTATACGAATTAGTGTGATCCACCTTTAAATTTATTAGAAAAATAGAATAATAAATATTTTTTTTTTTGCAAGAACGTTGGAAACATTACTTTCGTTTATATTATTGATTAGACCTTTTTACTTAAAAACATTTATTAGTCCATTGAATAATATCAACTTCGTAATAATATTTTACAAACTCGTATATAGCATACTTGTTTCATTAGAGCATTTTATTGAGTGAAGAAAATTGAAAGTGTATCATTTACCTGAAAAGTAGAAATCCATTTTAACTATTGAAATAACTTCTTATTTTCTCGTTATCTATCTCTCAATATGTTTCTAAACACTGTAAATATAAAAAACTTATAATGATCACAAAAATGCAATAAAACTTTTAGTTTAGCATTGAATCTATTATGTTCATAATTGGTGTTCGAGAAATAATACTTAAAGAAACAGTAGCATGAATAAAAATAACTACATCATGGTCTCATTGCTGTAATACCAATCGAATGGTACAAATAATGGCATATTTATTTGTATTCTTGTTCAACCATTGATAAATTTTACTTTCACTATAATTAGTGTTCAAATGTTGAGCAATATATCTGTCATGATTAGATAGCAATTTCAGAAATTTTGTTAACGATTAATGATAAGAAGATCAGAGATAATGGTGATTTCTATATTATTTTTTTAAGTTGCCAATACCATCTCATACAAAAAAAAATTAGCTATAAATGCAAATGAATATGAACTTGGTTTGGAAAGATGTGTTTTATAAATGTTTATTACTATTAGTTTTGATTGAATTATCAGTAATAAGACATATTCTTGGCAATGATAAACCCGAAAAAAACAAAATGCCATAAGTCGTTTCTGCTATCGAGTGGAAAGAAAGTTTTAATATGTCTCGTAACTATCACTCACAAGTTGTTTATCATCCGAAGAAGTTTATATTAGACGAAATGTTTTTAATATTAAAGACACGTATATATTTCTGATGATTAGATGGATATGTAGATGTTTTGATAAATGAATAAGAATATATTTGAAATGAAAGAAACTCATTGTATATAGACTATCATTTTTTTAAAACCGCTGTCGTAGTTAACACTGATGAATTGATAGATTTATTATTTGAAAAAAAATCGAATTTCTGTTCGATAGTAGTAACAATATTAAACAATTTCATAGTTGTAATCCATTGAACGACACATATATCTATAGCTTCACTTGAATATCTGTTCAATTAGTACTTGCACATCATATTTGACACGATGAAAATCAATAAAAATATCGAAAAGATTTTAATGATCAATTATATTCATTTGATCCTGTATAGTTTATTCACTATATTGTACCTAAATGGTGAATGATGAGATTAGAAAAATCAAATGAGTAAATTAGTAGCAGTCTTCATTCATCGGCAAAGGTCAATAACGAAAATAGATTCTATCAAGACATTTTAGCAATTGAATATATATTCTATTGTACTGTTTTATTTTTTTCAAATATTACATTAATTGAAAGAAAACTTTGCATTATTAATTATCTATTATTTGTAAAATCGATGAATAATAGTTTTCTTCTAATGTGGTACATATTTCTTTTCATATTAAAAATTAGTCAACAACAATCTTATCTATTTTGAATACATAAATATAGATCAAATTTTCTTAAAGTTCAATGAACAATGACATCTTTCATATATAAATGAAACTAGATATATCATCAAGTAACATTGATGAGTATAAATGTGACTAAAAAACAATATCACTATTGATTGATGAGCTTTTCTTATCTCTATCTCTATCATATGGCAAGTGTTCTCTTTTTTTTTCTTCGCCTGATGTGATTAAGTTTGGACAGTCGCCTTTTTTTTTTCTCCCATGTGTTTCAACTAAACACAAGAGAAAAAGATTGCAACAGATCATTGATTATTTTACTTGTCCGCAACGGGAGAACAAACACAAGCAACAACGACGAGACTAATAATCGGAAATAAATTGTCGATTCTGTCGCTGTTGTATATGCGTGAGTCGTAAAGATCAAACAAATCTTAACAAAAAAAAAATGAATAGCACATGTGGTGCAAGTGTACTGCCTGATTGCAATTAACCATTGACCACCTCAAAATAAATATGCATACATACACGTCAAACAAGAAGAGGAAGAAGAAGAGGAAGATGTGCTTACGCCCGAAGGGGTATTCATTCATTGCCTACAGATTCTAATCAATCACAACTGTACTGTCTTATCCATAGAAGAAATCTTTGTGATATGCACTAAAGCAATCGCAACAACTATAACAAAAGAGAGAAAGAGAGAATCTGTCAACCAAAAAGGTGTAAATGGAGAAAGTACATCAGCTGGACTAGTCGATGTCAACAAGTAATGAACAACTGGTTGCTAAGTGTTCATCCACTCGACTTGATGTGAAATGATGAGAAAGTAAGACACATGGAGTATTTAAATTAGATGAAAAAAAAATCAATTTCCTTTTGTTGTGGTCATACTAGCATTGTCTATTCGTATATAAAGCCTCAAGCTCTAATCAGAATGAGGAAAAGAATTTCTTTCTTTTTTTTTTTATGTATTATTCTTCAAATTAAACTATTTTTCTAATGTAAGCAAGTTTATGCCTATCCAGGCTTCTATCCTCAAGATATAGACAGCGTGTAACAAAACAAAAGAAAAATGAAATGGCATCAGACTATATTCATCAACATCATTATCTACTAATTAAACAATATTGAGTTCAAGCTTATCGTTTTTTTTTTGCACACCATATGTATACTTCAACACTTGACCAACAACATTAGTTGTTCTGTATATATAATATGATACATCTATTAATCATTGAAGCAAGGCTTTTTTTTTTTTTACTTTTCTACACATGATCAATGAGGCGAAACATCGAAAAGAGAGAAAACAAATAATTCTTACATACATTTATACACTACCTTTGTTCGATCATAGAGCCTAACATCATCACGTTTCTCGACAATTTAATTGAAGTGTACGTGTACATACTAACGCTCTAAATCAAATATTTGAATCCATACGTCCAACACATTGTAGATCAATACAGCAGATGAAGAAGAAAAAAGCTGCGAAGGTTAAGTTTTTTTGTATGAGTTAGACGACGACGACATATCATTCATCACTGTCAAGACGAGTAAACATGAATAGTGAAGGTGCATATAAGGATCAACTATTCGATTAACTTTGATACGTCTATCTTAGTATGAGCATCATTTCTTTTTTTTTTTTCTTTTTTATCGTTTATATATGCCGATTAGTCATTTCAGATCTAGTACTGAGTAAGAAGACGTGACACAATTGAGTAGAAGAAAAACTCGGCAGCATTTTCTTTTTGCTTCTTCGTTTTGTTATCCTTTCTGAGAAAAAAGAAATGTCTGATGCTAGAGAGAGAAGGAGAAAAAAAAATAGTAATAACCAATAGGAAAATTTTCTTCTCGTCAATCTATATGCGTAATAGAATAACATAGCTATAGAAAAACACCAATGATTATTTCAATGTAATACATTTAGATTTAGTCGAATATGGGTAATGATAATCAATTTGTCGAACAACCAGTACCTCCTTTTGTAAATCCGACAACAACAACAACAGCAGCACGAACAACAGTAGCAGCTAAAGATGGTATTGTTGCTATTCAAACACCAGTAGAACCAGTTGAAAGTCGTCGAACACTACTTGATGAAGAAAGA
Source organism: Rotaria sp. Silwood1 (assembly GCA_905250075.1). Classification (NCBI taxonomy): domain Eukaryota; kingdom Metazoa; phylum Rotifera; class Eurotatoria; order Philodinida; family Philodinidae; genus Rotaria; species Rotaria sp. Silwood1. The sequence goes on from CAJNOP010000043.1 coordinate 56,129, forward strand.
ATTTCAACGAAAACTCGTCGTTCATCTCCTGTATCCTTTATAACAGCTGATAAAATATTTGCTCTAGGTCTTTTTATTTTATTAATTATTCTTATATCCTACATATTATTTCATGGAAAAATAACTGATGTTAAGCTAACTCGTTTAACAAATAATGATAATTTAAAACCAACTGAGATTCGTGCATTACTTGAAGAAATGAATCGTACACTTAAATCAATCGAAACTTTACTTATTGAACAAACAAAAAAAACAAATATTAATCTTCAATTAAATGGACAAGATATACGAGAATTTTATTCGAATCATACAGTATTAAATGAATTTTTACGTCAATATAGAGAACGTTCTTAAATCGATTTCTTCTTCGTCTTCTTTTTTCTTTTTAACTAATACAATCAATATTGGTTTTTTCTGTATATCCCGGCTTTTATTAAAATCTTGTCAAACATTTTTCACATGTATTGTTTTCTAGTTTGTTCCATTTATATGCATACCAACAAATATTTTAACGTATGATTTAGTTTTTTTTTGGAGAAAAATACACTTTCTTGTGAGGTAAACGTATGATTCAGATTGGTAGCGTGTGACTAAAAAAAAAAGAAAAAGAAACGAAGCCTATATTATAGATGATTAATTCAGCCTACAGCTGCATATGTAAGTAATGTCTCCGTCTCGTTTCACTTATTTAGCATAGTACAGTCACGCACGTCCTATTGAGAAGAAACAAGAAAGTGATAGGAGTGGTTTAACATCTGTTTTCATCTAGAGGAAAAAAAGAATTAATTTCCGTTTGTATGAAGTGTGACAGCCATCCAGACACATTGACTTTTCAAAAAAAAACAAAAAAAAACTCAACAAATGAAACATATTATTGAAACAGAGAGAAAAAAAATGGTATACTTTTTTATATATTCTTAGTTTTGATAAAATAAACTTTTAAAATCCGAAACATTTAATACCAAAATAAAACTCATAGTTCAATGAGTCATTGTTGAGTAATATTTGAATTAGTATTACATGAAAATTAACCATCAATGTCAAAAGAAGTTTTTGCAAAAAAAAGAGATAATTTATTGAATATGTGAATATATTTATAATACGTTCTTGTTATTTATCATTAGAAGTGTTGATTTATTTCTAATATTCTTTATTCTAAAGAATACATATAAATAAAATACAGATAAATTAATCCTTTCTTTTTCATGACTAAAGTTTAAGGTCTGGAACTGAAATTCGTCCAGCATCGTGATCACAATATTCCCTAGTATGCATATAAAAAGTTTAAATTTCATCATTTATCAACATATAATTGCAGAAAAAACAAAAAAGAAATACTTTGCATAATGACACTACACTGCAAGAAGTATATTTCTTTCTCTCTTTTATAGAATGATTCACTTAAATTGAATAGTTTTTCCTTTCAATCTTGGTTTCTATTATGCCGCACAGATGACAAGTACGACAAATCTATATCTATCCCCTTTTTTACCTTTAGTTATTTTCGAAACGCTGGCTTCTTATGATATTCTTATGACATGTTCTGCTTCCGTTCATGTTTATTTTCAATTATTTTTGTTTTTTTCCTAGTTCATTCACATTAATATTGGTGACCGTCTGGAAAATAAAGAAAAAGCTCAATATAGATCTGTTAGATCAATCACACGTTATCATTCTCTTAAAGCATGAGTTTAGCACATGCCATAACATAGTATATTTGTCTGAATAGCAGAATAAAAGTTTTATGAAGAATATTATGTTCGGATTATTGTTATAAAATGTGCAATAGATGCAACTTAATTTAGGATACAATTAGTTTCGATATGTCTTATAGTTCGAGAAAACAAAATAAAAAGAAAGGTACCTATGGATGCCATTGACGAAGAAAAGGTAATTAAAATATCCTATTGTTATGTCAACTATTTGTCTCTTAACGTAACAAAAAAAAAAAAAGAAATCTTTCTTTACTTTTTTATTCATCTTTATTATATAAAGTAAAGATAAATTAACAATCCTCCTTATTATTCTGATTCATTTCTTTGTAATTAAGAATGAATAATTTCAAAAAGAATACTTCTAAACAGAAGACTACTATTGTTGCTTGCATATATTCAATTCTTAAATTTTGCAAATAATTTTTACATGAAAGAATAATAACGATCATTGTTACTTTCGTTTATTGATTTTATTTTAATTATGAATACTCGTCTTATATAGTCGATACGTATTTTCTATTCTAATGTTTTAAGTTTTTGTATGATTTTCACCTATCCGTGATTCGAATGTTATTCGAAGGCCAAGAATTATAATTTGTTTGTAAATATGAGATGACTGAAGTAATATTATTCGAGCAGTTGAGTGGAAAATGATTGTCTTTCTTGATTGCATTTCATTCTTCGATTCATAAAATTTATTGTTTCATTAGAACAGGTGTTAGTATTCTATTTTTTCACTTGTTAAGAATACATCGCTGCAGAGAGTTTTGCTATGTTCCTCGAAAGAAAATGTTTTTCTTTTATAACTTTGTTATTATGTTTTTGTAAAAAAAAACATTTGTCTAGGTCGTTGTTCGTCCCTGAAACGTAAACATCATAGATACATAGTGCATTCAATATATATCATTGTCCGATATCAATAAAGAAAGGTCGGTGAAATCGAAGATAGAAAGGTGTGACACATAACTTCTTGCTCTGCTAACTGAAGATTCGAGACGAGATGCTAAAATTTTTTCGTGACTCGACCCGAGTCGAGCTTTGATAGATATTTTAGAATATAATATACTTGAAGAATATAACATTTCCCACTTGTATCCAATGGAATCTTCAAGAAATCATTAATTTCGTCAGTAATGTCAAAATAAGTAATTATTTTATGTTTATTTACTTGGTAAACATGAGTAGGATGAAAAGAACTTAATTATTGTTATTAATGGTTGGATCATTCTACTATAGTTAACATCAGACAAAACTAATATCTTTTCTGCATGGTATACGCAAAGATATGACATAATTACAATTTGACAAGAAAGTCAGAAGAGTTTAAAAATAAAATGAGTTCCAAGCACAAAATTTTTAACACTGAATGTTTTCTTTTGTATACTAGATAGGTTTAAACAAATATTCTTTTCAACATATGAATTTTTTTATTACAAAGTGCTGATGGAAAACTTGACAGACTGATGAAAGTTAATGCAGTTGTATAACATACTAGAAGTATTCTTATCTATCATTCTATTGTATATTGCATCATTTCCATTTCTAAGTAATTCTTGATACCGAACAAGTTCTCATTGATTTCTAATTTTTGTCGTGAATGTCTATTTCTTTTAGGATATACAAAGTTGTACATTGAAGTATGAATCATGATTACATGATGCATCTAATATGTTAAAGAATAAATAATGCTTTGTTTTATAATAGTATGAATGGAAGGATAGCCTGCAGAAGTACGATGGACCAAACTATGGAAGATAAAATAAAACAGTTGAAATTTGTCGTGATATTTAATAATAGGACTGGAACTTGAAAATATTTATTTTATATTTGAAGTGAAAGTTAAACCGAGAGTCGATATACATTCATTCTTCCTTATTTCAAGAAGTTAGATGAAATGATAAAATAATGATTAGTTTAATATATGATTGTATCCTTGCAGACATCTATTTGACAATAGAAAGGAATAAAGATAAATTAAATGGATGTATTAAAAATTCTGAATGGGATTTAGAAGATAGATTGTACGATTTCTTGCACTTCATCTTGTTTATTTTGCTTTCAGTTTATCAGTTATCAATAGTGCTCTTAAATACGATTGTTGCACAATATCATATTTATTCATCTTTTTTACCATTCGAATCTGTCAACATTTACTCACTATGTTACAAATGTTGTTTTTATGTAATGAGACATACTGATAGAATTGTTCTCAATTTCCAATAAGTATTATGTTTTTTATTTTATAGTGTCTTGTTTTCTCATAAGTTGTATAACAATACTAGGATTTTGTTTAGTACCAGATAATCGAAAAAAATTAAGATTGCACAAGTTGAAATCTCATTTTTAAATATAAAAGATTTACAGAGTTTTTCACGCTGTTTTCTATTGTCATATCTAGTTTACTTATGTCGGATATTATTCCACCGAGTTCAACAGCCATTTTCACTGATAACTGTTTATTCCTTATGCGTTATATATATGTCTATAATCTTTGTTACTCTCTGCATGTTGTTGATTTCACTTTATTTTAGAAACACGAAATATATAGAATGCTATTATGAAAGTCTTATTGTATGATAGATAGAAACCGGAAGCTTCAGGATGCAGATTCATAAATGCATTTGTTATCATATTGCTTGAGTAATGTGTATTGAGCAGCCTGAATACGGTTTAACGTGGTGCTCTATTCATCATCAACGATCTCCCACAATCGTTCGATCAGATAACATTAGTTGAAATATTAACAAGCAGGCGCTTCTATATTTCGCCAGCAGTGTCGAATATCATTATTCGTTCAGTATTAATCTTAAGACGACACGGCTATGATGATGATGACGACCACTTATCAGCTGTATTATTCACGTATAAAATAGATATCTCCCATTCAAAATTCCGCATGACTGTCTCTCAATTAGCTATCCTTACGAACTACATATAGCGAGAAGGAAATCATGAGAATGAGTCACAAGATTGGTCATTTGTAGTTATGATTATCGACCATATATTCCTGCATTACTTGCCCTAGATCTGAGGTCTCTTTGGACTAAATCGAATACGATTCAGTCCAACCCATGGATCAAATCTTGAACAATATGTAAAGTTTTCAAAAGTTGTTGCATATTTCCACTGAATTATTTTTTCGAAACTTCCATTTAAATCTTCTATTTCACTATCATCTACAAAATAGTATTCATCCGAAAGGATCAAGTTTATTTTGAAACAACAAACCATCGACATGTGTTGTTATTAAAAGTTAAAAAAACAAAACATATCATTCTGTTGAACAGTTTTTAGTTTTTCAACAAAAAACTCAGAATTGAAGATTTTATAAACTGTCAAACATGTTTGCTCATTCATATGTTAAAAATTTATTTAATGCAATCAACTGAATGGCTCATGGACTGGCGTTCTTCTACCTAGCTCAATCTATTGAGAACTCTACTCCAAATCATCGTCATCTTCAATTATACATAAAAAAGTCATCGATCTATAGAAACGAAATTATGCATATTTGCTAATAAACAAAAACTTCATTTGTGAAAATATAATCTACTGAACACAAAACGATATGATTGTTTTTATTCCTTTTTTTAACCGAATTTTAAATACAGTAAAAAAACTGAATATTGACCTACAATATATAGAAAAGAAAAATTAAATTCTAGTTCTGACGAATAGACTGCTGTCTATTATCATCGACATGTTCTTGGCCACTCTTTTCTTCATCGATCAGTTTTACTTCATCTTGTTGTTGTTGTGTATCACCTGCTGTTAGAAGTCCTGCAACTACTGCACTTTCATAATCAACACCTTCAACTAAACATCCAGGTACATTTTCTTCAAAGATCATCGTTGCTGCTTCTTTACCATCGAAAGATGGCAGATTGAAAAGACGAAGTTTTTTTAATGATCTAAATGAAAAAAAAATCAATCTTAATTTAAATACATAAAAAATAAAAAAGGCAAATACATACTTCAGACGACTAAGTGCAAGTATTCCCGTAACACCAACTAATGGACATTCACTTATATCAAGAAATAATAATTGATCTTGAAATTCATAAGCAAGTCTAGAGAGAAACCAATCATCGACATGACGACATTTAGCCAAATACATTGCTTTAATATTTGCACAACCAACTAAATTAAATAAATGAACAAATCTATGTAACTATGTTATAATAAATAACAATCATACCTCGATATTTACCTACCGTAATGATCTAATCCGTCAATATTAATAACTGATTGTGACAGATCAACAGCTTCTAATTGAAAATTTAAATTCAATGCTAATGTACCCTTGGGTTTTTCTAATTTAGTTATCCATTTTTGACGACCACTCATACGAAATCTACCATCATATTCTATTGTTCGAGATGCTCCATAAACATCAGGTCCTTGTTCAAAAAAATCTTTTTCTGAAAATCTATATTTTAATCATATTTAACAAAATCACTAAATAGTTGAAAAATGATTGACGTACTCATTTCGTTTTTGATAATTACGCATTAAAATTGTTCTTTTTAAAAAACCCGGTTCATTAACACGAGCTTTATATGATTGAATAACATCAACAATAGCACGAGATTTACCAGGAATATCTAAATTTGATTTTGTTAACCAATAAGGTTTTTGTTTTGGTATCCTCTCTAAAAAAAACCAATCAAAAAAATGATGCATTTTATTTAAACTAAATTAGTGTTGACTGTTCGAACATGCAAAATCACAAAAACTGATAAGGATCATAAGAAAAACAAAAATAATCTTGATTTGAGAATCTTTTTATGCTATTCATATCTTTTGCCACAAGTAATAATAAAATTTGAAAATATTCTTTCAAATCAATTTCTGTATTTTGAAATTTTGATAATAAGTGTTTGGATGAACTGATGGCTCACACTTGTATTTTCTATATGCAAAAATTAATCAATAGAACGATGAAGTATACAATAGAAAAAGAATTATCAGTCTTATTTGAACTGTTCCCATGAAAGAAGATAACTTTTAGCATTAATTTCGTGTTATGGGTTATTTTACGAATTTTCGAGACTTTGTTTTTCAATGTTATTCCTTTCGAACACTTAACACATTCATTTCAAGTCTTACCTTCCGTAACATTCTTTAAACTTCTTAATATAAGTGAAAATCGCATTTTATTACTTTTATAACATCTAGAATATATTAAACACAATCTGTAAGTTCCATTTCGGTGAGCTTTGTCATGTTGAAAAAAAAAGATATATATAATCAATAAACAAATACTATACAATATAAACTATACATTATAAAAGAAATAATCATAAATTTATCGTGTTTCCTTCTTTGATTGTTTTATTAGAGTGTTTCTTTCATTGATCTTGGACTATGATTATCCCATTCTTGATTGACTACTGTTAACCAAGGTGTTGCATTTATTGGTAATGTTTGTTCAATACCTTGAAAAGTTTTGCAATCTGGATCATGACATTTTTGTCGGTATGTTCCTTTACGCATATCAACAACGAAACTAATATATAATAAATTGAAATTTTTTATAAGTTCAATTAACAAAAAGAAAAGCTTCATTTACTAGATATTATTATTTTTATGATGACGTTGAATTCGTTCACAATACTTATAATCACCTACATACATAAAACCAATTTCCCATCGAAAATCATTTTGAACTTCTTTTGCTTTGTATAAACGACTTATACGAATACCATTACCATCATCTTTTTTATCTCGTGCTATATTCATCATAAAATTAACAAGTTCAGGATAATCTAATGACATTTTTTGTAGATCTTCTGATACATATGATGATTGATGAGAACGTGAACTAATAGATTTTCCACTAGCGGTATTCACATCATCAACATGAATAAAACGTCGAATAGGTCTAAAAGTAAATTATTTTATAAAACAAGATCTAGAAGAAGTATTGACGTATAGAAGTAAATATGTGGACCTATTCCTCTCATAGGCGTTGATGATGTACAATCAAAGTCCTTTTGTGTCAATATCATCTTATTTTAACATACGAATTACTTCTTTATTGTATATCTGGAGGGTTAAGTAAAAGGTTTATAAAGAAAAACGTCCTAAAATAGACAAACTTCCTGTGATTAGTAATAGCAGTTATATCGTATATCACATTTTAATCTTGCAAGGATTTTGCTAATATCTTTATTATAGACAAGAAAAATGTATTCTATTTACTTATTGAAATAAACTAATGAAGCCATAAATGTTTGACGTTCAGCTTCTTCATTTGATTCAGTTGATAAATATTGATGAGAACGTGGTGCCGATGGTTTCCATTCATTTTCAGGTGCAACAGTAAAACATTCTTGTTTATCAAATTTACTTGAACGTAGTAATCGAAATGCACGATTTTTTGTATAAACACCTAAGAAACCAAAACATTTTATTTTTTCTATAATTATATAAAATTTAAATGTAATATTACTCATATCACAAAACCATGTTAATCCAGTACTATCACTTTTTTTTACAATAAATTCAATAATATCTTTAAAACGAAGTTGTGAATAATCATCAATACATTTACATTGTTCAAATCGACATAAATATGGTTCAATTGTAAGAAGAAGATTTTTAGCAAAAACTGATGAATCTGAATATGATTGTGTTTGTTGACTTTGACATGATGAAATACTATGAACTGCTGAACATTGATGATTGATTAAACAACCGTGAATATCTTCTAAGATTAGATTGACAAATTTACCAACAGCAAGATTATCTAAGAATGGATCTTTTGTTTGAAAAATTAAATGACGACTAAATTTTGTTGAAGATCTATAATATACATAAATTTTTTCTTTGATTAACATTCTAGATTATTTATTACTTACGTTGAATCAAGAATAAGTACATCTTTCATTGAATAATTCAAATCATCACTCCGTTTTCGCATGAAATTGAGTACGAACTGTAAAGAGCTTATATGTCATTTTTCTATTAGTAATATATGTAACGAATGATATATATATATTCACACCTGGATGAAATTAGTTGTTAATTTTGGCCCACCAATATTCGGATTAGCAGCAATATCATACTCAAGATCAAAATAAAGTTTGGATGGTTTTTCTAGAAAACGAAATTATATTTACAATCATTAGTCTAGATTTTTTTTTACTATCGATAATAATTTCGTACGTATGACGTTGATTAGTCGGTAATTGACTAAATCATTAATTCAAATAATCATAATGAAAATAAAATAACACTTACTAGTATTCATGAATAAAAACATCAATATCTGCAACTTGATATCGTCGTCGTCCATCCGGTTGTGATTCAAAACTGAATAAATATAAAATTTCACCCTAACAAAAATCAAAATAAAATAACATCAAATAAACATTTTTAATTTCTATTTCCTGTATAAATATTATTTTCATTTTTTTGTCGTTCATTAATAAATTCAAGTGCTTCAGCTTGAGTCCAAAATGTCCTTGTTGCTTGTGCCATTTTTATTAATGACGGACGATTATAATTCGGACGTTTTTTTGTCATACTATCATCAATATTAGCAAGTGGTAAACGTCTTCTATTAAACAAAAAAAAAAGGCAATAAAATACAATCGAACGATGAATTTTGTCTCTAAATCTTGCTTTGTCGGATTGTAAAATGTATTTGTTTCCATATTTAGCATAGAAAAAGACAAAGACTAAAACAAAATCTGCAAGTATAACTATACCCATATCAATAAATTATGTTTGAATGTCTTTTTTTTTTTCTTTTTAATGTATATACAAATGGCATAATTCACAGCTCACTCTTTTACAGCATAGCAGGAAAAAAAAGAAGATAAAGAAAAAAAAATTCGCCACACAGACATATATAATAAACATCAAACATCAAAGAACACGCATATATAAAGAAAAAAGATGTTATATTATTTATTTTAGTGTAATCATGCTTTTTTTAATGTTTTCTGATTTTGGCGTGTGGGGTTGAAATGAGAGAATAAACAAAGAAAAAAAACAGAAGAAGAAGAAAATCTATCTCTATGATACAGAGCACTGTTTAAGTAATATATGTATATAATATAATAATCATAATCATAATCATAATAGAGAAAGAGAGCAAAATGAAAAAGAAAAAACAACTGTAGTGAGACAACAGCAACAAAAAAAAAGGTGTGTGAAACTTGTGTATGATTTGTTTCAATCTCAAAGAGAAAAAAAAAGGGAACAAAACAAAACACGCATAGAAAAGAGAACGAATCAAACAACCGAAAAAAAAATTATTGATTTCTTCCTAAATCATCTTTATCTCTCTTGTACAATTAAATAGAAAATCAAACAAGAAAAAAAAAATAATAATGTTCTATTGATAGACCAGATAATTACGTAATGAAGTAGGTAATGTCAAATAATTAATTAAATGTAGATTCGTTCGACCTAATCTTTTACGTATAACACGTCGACATGAATCCATTAATTGAAGTGGTTCAGCTAGAATAAAAGATTTTCGATTTTTTGAAATAGAATTTTTCTATTATTCACTTACGTTCTAATCCATTAATATAACGCATTGTTATTTCACAATGTCCCCATACTGATGAAACCATTGGATAAAGTGCACCCTTATCTTTAAGGTCATTAAATGCTACACCTAAATATTGTCCATCAACAATATAAGCTAATGTTCCTTCTTCAAGATCGAGAACAACAAAAAATTTATCGGGTACTACAAAACATTCATCAGATTTCGATGGATATGATATACCATTATTGTTAATAGCATCAGCTGGATCAGTTAATGTCGATGTTGTAGTTGTCGGAGATAACAGAGAACTAGATGATGTTACTGTTGATGATGGATACTGTGTTGAAGCATAAACACTATTCACACCTTTATGATAAAGTTTATTTCGACCTAAATCCCATCCCCATGATTCTTGATTCATTCCAACAAGTGCTTGATAACCTGGACAATGAAGTGGTGCTTTTACTGTTCCAACACCTACTACAGCATGTGTACCACGTTGTCTTGTATTCCTAAATAAGTATATATACATAGATAAGTAAAATAATTTGTTCGGAACGTGTCCTTGAAAAATTAAAACATGTTTGTTTCACGATAATGAATTTTATTATAGTTGAATTTAAATTCTTCTACAGAATCTCAAAAATAATGATAAGATGAAAATTTATGTTTCGACATTTGGAATCATATGTAGAAAATCATTTTTTTTTCAAGTACGATCTTGTTGGAAATTGCGCTATAGATGCGACTCATGCCGTAGAATTTTCGGATGGACAAGTACACGGTTACCCTATATTGCAGATCTCTACTGTGATGTTATTTCTGCTATTTATCACTTTTAGAGTCTTTAAATTAGGATAGCATTACGTGAGAGTCAATCTCAACGTGTTTTGATGCGTAAAAATGTGCGCTTTTACTAATGAAAAAAAAAAAAATTTTTGTCTTTGTGAAAGCAAGTTTGTGAATATCATTGTCTTCGAACGCCGGTTTTTCATTTGAAAGCATAAGAAGCCCATATTTTAACCGATTATTTTCTCGATTGTGTCTGACTAGATACATGTTCTAAGGGTAGAATACGGTAAATGTAAGAAAACTTATCGCACGAGAAAGCCGATTCAACTGTCGAACGTCATTCGACATCGCATTAAGACTATCAGCATATCTCGATGAGGCTAAGAAAAGTTTAGACCCATTCGCGACATGTGCCCTACTATTGAAGAGTTATGGACATTTCAATGAAATACCTATTGGAGACAAGGCATTTTCGAAAAATCCAAAACAAAGAGGTTTAGGCTGAAATGATGTCTATATGTACATTTGATAGTCGTAAGATAGTCCTGAGAATTTCAACGAAAATGAACGAGTCTTTCTTGAGATACTCAATATCTATGAATACAGCAATCGAATCTACTTGGAAATAAAATATCTTGACAAAGATATATTCGTTTTCGTTGAAATTTTCAGCACTATCAAACGTACCTCTAAAACATAATTTAGTCCAGAAACTTTTTGTTTTGGATATTTCCAAAATGCTTTGTCCTTAGTAAAAGTCTCATCAAAACGATCATTACCCTTTGATAGACGATCATAAGTGCGCATCATTTTAAGCTGTTCCTAGTCGCACAGTATGAAAAAAAAGCTTACCCTGTACATCTATATTTTCGGATTTACTTGTCTATGTTAAAAGAACTTATTTAAAAACATAACTCTTGTCAAGAATCAAAGTCCAATGAAAGGTCAGTATGCCTTGTTTAGACTCCATCGAGTCCAAAACTTTTGGATCCAGATCCGACCAACTATAGTCCTAATTTGCCGTAAATAACTGATATATAAAAGTTCTATTACCATTCGATTTCCCATACATGAATGCCACTAGTAAAGCCTTTTTTACAACGAACAGCATCTGTACTTTGTGCTACAGGCTAAAAAGACAAAAAAATAAAATAAAAAATAAAATTTTCCGAAGATAAAATTATGTTTATTTACATGTCGATGAAAAGTACATGGATCATTATGTTTAACAAATATATTCATTGAACGATCATCATGATTCCATCCATATTCAATTTGTTTTTCACGTGATACAGGTGGTCGATCAAGAAGTATATCAAGTCGAACAGGAAAATATTTACTTGGATCTAATGATGGATGATTTGTAATATTTGAATAATGATATTGACATATTGTCAAATTTAAATCATTATTATTATTGTTATTATTATTATATGAATTCGTTGATGAATAAGTTGTTGATAATGTTGAATTATTTGTTTGATGATGTTGACGTGGTAATGGATTAAATGAAAGTAATGGAAGATTTGATGTTGTAAGTTCTTCATTTGTTTGAGATGTTGTACCTGATATAACTGAACGTAAATTAACTATTTTACCATTTCGAAGACCCATCGATGATAATGATGTTGATAATAAATCTTGTTGTTTTGATATTCGTGAACGACGATTTGTTGTTGTTGTTGTTATCTGATTATTACTTGTTAATGATGCTCGTCGTAAACGTGATCGTAATGGATAATTTTTTGTTATAGAAATTGAATTTGAAGAAGTAGGAAGAATTAAATTCGAAGTTGATTCACAAGATAAATTAGATAATGGTTTTTTCTTATTCGTTAAACGTCGACTACGACGTAAAGTTATTGTATTTGTTGATGGATCGTTTAAATCCACACGCTATAAACAGAAACATAAACAATATATATATATATATATAATATTTTCTTTTTTGTCTTTTTAATTTTAATTACTTTCGTTAATTTTTTTCGTTTTGAATGTAGTGGTTTTTGTTTACTGTTCGTTGCTATCGTCTTAGATTTCTTTGTACTATTATTTAATTCGTGTCGAATTCCAGTTGATTTTGTTTTACGGGATAACACCATTTGGACTGTAATTGATTATAATTAAATTTATTAACGACAATAAGATATTGTTGTTTTTGATTTACTGTTATAATTTTATTTAATAAATGAGTATTTAAAGGGTTATATGTGTTCATCGACGATAGAAAATGTATAGTGGAGAATGTATAGGTAAACTGAACAGATCAACCATCGAGGGTTATACGATAGCAACAACAACAACTAACAAGGGATAATTAATAAAATAAATGAGAATCTACAAGAAAAAAACTAAATGAGAAAAAAATTATTTTATTAATAGATACTGAAAAAGAAATGTCATTAGTACGTTTAAGGTACAAGTAAATAAACAGCCATATATATATCAAAAACACAACGACATTATTAGGTAGACAAGACGTAAATGTAGTGCATTTAATCGATCAATCGACATTAGTGAATTAATTACATTGGAGGAAATATACAAAATATAAGAAATTCATGATTTAATAAAATTAGATTAAAATTAACAATAAAATTTATAAATTCACATATATTTAACTGATAATTTTTCTAATATAGATGTCACATCTTTACGGAAATAAAAGTTTATTCTATGCCGGTCTACTAAAATAAACACAAAGAAATTGAACATGACATATGTAATATGGCGTTAAAAGTACATTATCGAAAATGACATCACCGTGTTACAAACATTAAAACGATAATTATTTTACTTATATAAATTCTTTCATTGTTTACTATTGAAAATAGTAACTCATAAAGGTCATGTACTCCATGTATGATATGGGAAACAATATAGATGCGATTGTAGACGAAGAGAAGATTTTCATTCATGTTCTATCAATATGATAGATAGTATGGAATACACCATCATGAGAAGATCACATAGTCCGTCTGTCACGAAAAAAAACAGTAATACTGCGGTTTTCAAAAGCGGTTAAGCGTAAACTCGATGTTGCGCACATTGTAATTAGTTGAGGTTTTACCTGGCGTAATGAACTTGATCAGAACTGCGGCTTATAGCGGTCTTTCTTTAAAAATTTGTTCGTTGGGTACTTCTCTCATGCTGAACCACGTTACTAATCTATTGTTGATGAATACTGATTAATCTTAAAATAGGTATATAATGATGTTTTAATATTCTTTTATTAGATTGATAAATACTTCCTATAAATAAAAAATTGTGAATAATGTTTAGAGATCTATTTAAACGTGTGATGAGTCCATAATTTACCTGTCGCTTAATGTTTATTCTTTGAAAGTTTACTTACAAAAAGAAAACAACTTGAATCAAATGCTTTATTTTCTTATCTTTGTTAGTAATCCATTTAGCACTAACAACCGATGGTTATCATTTATAGTGGAGAGAGAGTAGTACGGAACTCTTTTTTTTTAATCGAAAAATACGATTTTGGCTGACTGAGATTTTTTTAAAAGTGGGGACTAGAGTCCTGTCGGATGCAGAATTTTCGGATCGCATTTTGCTAATTTCAATTAAATTTTCTAATCGGAATAAGATAGCTACCTCGCAGATGCAAAAAACTTTTCCAATTGTTTGTATTTGGTAACTAGTGTAATTTAGACATTTCTCAGATGACTAGAACACGTTGAGTCCAAAGTTTTCGGATCCTACTAGGTTCACAACCACCTAAACAGACTCTAGTAGGGAGTGTGTACCAGAGATGGACAAAATCGCACCGCGCCTCCCCGCGCTTCCCCGCGCCACTGCTCGCGCCTAGGCGCTACCCACATCTCTCTTTCTCTTTGCTCTACCAATCAGTTTCTCAAACTGCACCGAATACCAGGATGCTCTAAGCATGCGCTCATCGAAGCTCAGACTAGTGTAGCGTAGGCGTGAGCAACGGCGCGGGGAGGCGCGGTGCGATTTTGTCCATCTCTGGTGTGTACCCCATCACAATGACCATACCCCTGATAACAATCTATGATACTGCTAAACAATTTGACATCAGTGTTACGTAGGAATGTAGATACACATTCAATTGATAGTCATTTATAAAAATATTTGTATTCTATCGGATCTATTTGTAAAACCCATAGCAATTGTAAAACATAATGAGTAGCAAAAAAAAATATGCTTTGACAAATATTATTACTAAATAACATCATAACAAAATCTATTCTATCCAATCATTCTCAACATATAATATATAGATATAGTCCTTTGCATGTAAGTACATTCTATTGTCTAGTACATACTGTCAAACAAATAACTAATTGAGTAATTTGTATGACAGATCCATAAAATGATATTGTCATGTTAAAATGAAGCTGTAAATGCTTGTCAGTGAAAAACTTATTTATAAATATATGAGAACAAACAAAATATAAACCAGATGGATGATTACAAAACACTTGTTAATGTAAAAATTCTGTAATGATTATAATCTCGTCAAAAACAAAAAAAAATCTGTCTTTTATTTTATGTGCAGTCTATTATTTTATTAAACTAGAAAAAAAAACACGTGCACAACGTTAGTAAAAAAAAAATATTTCAAAAACTAATTATTTCAAAAAAAAAAAAATAATGCATGAATAAAATTATGATTGTTTAAATTGTCTAAATATATTCAAACTGACACACATATCAAGTTATGTATTCTGAGAAATACAGCAGAGAAAATAGTTAACTACTTTAGTGGAAAGAAAGAAAAAGGTACATGCATTGTTATGTGTATACAAACTATAAAAAAAAATATGTAATTAAACGCAGATCTTCATTCCCATTCAGTTGTTGCTATAAAAAGAAATTTATATTAAACAAAATCTTTTCTTTGTTTTGTATTTTTACCTGGTGGTTTTGATGTTAAATCATATAATATTCGACTTATACCTGGTACATTAGTTTTAATTGTTTGATATATATCATTTAACATATCAAGAGGAAATGTTTCTCCAGGTACAGCTGATTTTCCAGTCATGAAATCTTTAGTAAGAAATGTACGTAAAACAACTGAATGTTGACAACTATAAATTATCGGTTGAATATTTGTATCTGAAATTATCTGTTCTTCTCTTTTATCATTCATTTCTTTAGCATATTCTCTATCAAATTCAATTGGTATTAATACAACTGGCATTTGACTTATTGAATTATAAGCACCATATTGTTTCATAATCATCATAGCATGATAATCACAAGAACGAGCTTTATCAATAATATCTGATGTTAATGTTGTACGTGTAACTTGTGTTATTTTCGAATCAAGAATTCTCTTACCCTAAAAAGCATGTATGAGAGAGAACAAAAAAAAAGAAAAGAAGTAGATTTGAATAATTACAAGAATATAGACAACTCGATTAATATGATGACAAGCTTTTGTAATCATTCGTGCAAGAATAAATAATTCATTCCAATTTGGTTTTTCATCATTTGAACTAATTGCTGCAGCAAAACTATATGTACGAGCATCACCTTGTACGCCAACACTGCGAATCTATAATAAGAAAAAAAAACACATATGTTTGATCTCGTTTAACTAAACTTACTGGCAACAATACGGATGTATAATCATGTTGATCAGATGATGTAAGAGTTTTCAAAAGTAATTTTTCATTTGCAGTAAAAACCATATCTAATGTTGCTAATAAAGTATCTTGTTTTTCAGCCATTGTTGAATAATTAATTATTGTTTTTAATAATGATGATGTTTGTGAAAAATATTCAACAGGCATATATGGTTCATCGACACATAAAATCCGTATAGCTAGACCTGGTCCAGGAAATGGATGACGATAAATAACATCAGAATGAAGACCTAATGTTAAACCAATTTGTCTTACTTCATCTTTATGGAAATCTTTTAATGGTTCAATAACACGATTAAGTTTACGTAATGCACGTACCATTGGTGAATCATTATGATGTGTTTTAATAGCATCTGCATGACCACCTTGAGATGCTAAATGAGATGCACTTTCAATTAAATCCGGTCTTAATGTACCTTGTGCTAAGATAATATCATCAAATGTAAAATTATTATTACGTAAAAATTCTTGTACAACTTTAATAAATGTATCACCAATAATTTTACGTTTATGTTCAGGATCAATTTCTTCATTTAATGGTAAAGTTTCTTCAAGTAACATATCAGCATCAAATAAACTTAAAAAATTTGTTGATATTGATGGACGTCGTGGTGTTATTTCGTTTGGTGCTAATGTTGTTTTTACTCGAACATAAGTTTTTGCTTTAAAAAAACGTTGACTAGCATCAATATAATTAACAGTTGCAAATTGAGATAAAGTTTCACGAATTTCATTACTTTCATTATGTCGTAAAAATCCATTATCTATACTAACAATTTTTACTTGTTCAGATGGTAAAGCACGAGTTAATAAAGCAGCACAAACAGAACTATCAACTCCACCACTACATAAAACAAAAACTGGTTGATCTTTAACAAATGATCGAATGGTGCTAAAAGCATCTTGTATTCTGCAACCCATTGTAAATGTAGCTCGACAATGAGCGATTTCGAAGAGAAAATTTTTAAATACTTGTATACCATTCTCTGTTAGATCAACCTATGTTACGAAAAAGAAAAATAATTAATAAAATCTTAAATAATCATTGTTAAAAGTATCTTGAATAAGTATTGAAACGAATTGTCTAGTCACCCATCGAAGGTTGAAGTCGTCCTATCAGATTCTATAGAATCCTTGATTCATTCGACAATAGAGACTTGTCGATTTCAACAAAATCTACTAATATTCAAGTGTTTCTTTTTTGCTTTTTATAATTATTAGACAACATGTGAAATATATTTGTAATAGTTTTTATGACGACGTGAAGCTGTCTTTCACTCAAACATTCCTGCTCCTAAACAACTATATACAATGAGAAGGGAATCTATACAACTCAACGAGCAGTAAGTACACATTATTTTATTTTATTTTTAATTTGAATTATATTACGGTATGAAACCAGTCAAAAGTAAGTATAAATTGTTGATTCTAGTCTTTTTTTTCTTCATTTTGAAGTTATTACTCAACGATTGACTATAAAAATAGGCTAAAATGAAGTACATTTCAGCTGATAATTTTCAGCTGATTGTAAGAAAAAAATGGCGTAGAAGCAGGGTGATGATAACGAGGAGCCTATGTCACGCGTTGTTTCTCATTACCACCCGTATATCGCATTACTCATGAGTATCGGTGGTGGCGCTCATGCCCTATCGATTCCAATCTACAAACGATTATAGAGAATATTGTCTACTCGAATTCGAAGTATTTATTAAAAAGAATTGAAATTAATCCAGAAGAAAACAGTTACGAGATATATTTTACAAATAAAAAGTCTTGCAGCGTCATCTATAATAAAAATTTATCTTATCACTGAGGCCGATTTTAACTCTATGGCTAGTACAGGTAATTCACACGCATTGACCTCATTCGGAGTCATCTAGAGCAACTTACTTCCGTCAGTTTTAACATATTTCAAAAATATTCAACCCGTTTCGATACACTACACCGTGATATAACACTTTCAAAAACACCTGCGGTAATTCAATAGCAGTTTCTCAATAGTCATTACACGGGTAGGTCAAATAATGTTTAGTTGTCTAGATCTAGATGTAAATTCAACATTTATCAATATTAACAATACTAATGCAAAAATATCGATCACTACTTTGTGATCACCATATTAAGTTTTCTTTTATAATAAACATAATGTTTCTTGATAAAAAAAAAATTTATAATAGTTTATTTTGTTTACCTCCGGATGAAATTGAACTCCATAGATAGGTTTTTCTTTATCCGCACATGCAACAATAAACGATTCGCTTGTACCAATACTTATTAAATTTTCTCCAAGTTGTCCAATACTATCTCCATGTGTTAATAAAACATTTTCTAATGGTTTCATATCTTTAAATAGAGGACATTCTGTTACATTAAGTTCTACTTGAAATTGACCATCTTCTCGTACTGATTGTCGTACAATAGTACCACCACGTTGTTTATTTAACATTTGTAATCCATAACAAATACCTAATATTGGTAGATTACATTCAAATAATTGTGGATCATAATGAACTGGATTAGGATCATTGACTGAACCTGGACTACCCGAAATAATAATCGCTTTATATTGACATGATAGTAATTCATTAACTGATGTTTGTAATGGTACGAGTTCTGAATAAATAAATAGTTCACGTATACGACGATCGATTACTTTAGCATATTGTGAACCAGCATCAAGTATAGCCACTTTATCATAATCACCGGCAGAATATTTAAAATCACTCATGATATACTTATCGATTGTCTAAAAGCATCTGAAATATACATGATTCAAACTTTTGGTTACATAAGATTTTATTTCAAATTAAAATAGATTTAGAGAAATGGCTCTTTTTTTTTTTACAATCAAATAAAATATCATTATTATTAAGTGTATAAGAAAACTGAAAATTCAGTTTGTTTTTTGATCGAAGTAAAAAGGAACACAAAAAAAGAACAAAAGTGTATAGAATTTTTTTGTAAAGATGCAGAATTATAGAACAAATCATTTTCTAGATGATACAATGTCGACAAGATTTGAATGATTTACGATTGAAGTTTTGCATAGATCCACGATTAAAAAATCTTAAGTATATACTTAATGAGAATTTTGTTTTGTAAAAACTGTAATAAAACTTCAACTATTAATCATATAAATCTCATCGATGTCTTATCTTCTAGAAAAATATCTGTGGTACAAATCTGATTTTTTTACAAACATTCTGTCATGTCCTATATGGTGAAGATAGTCAGCGTGCGAAAATACGAGAAAAAAATGCATAGAAAATTTTTCGATTTATGCCTTAGTAATAGATTAAACACATACGAACAGAACGTGTAAAATATAATACGAATAGAAAAAAATGTGGCATGATAGTACTACTGATAAACAAGTTTTTGCATCTAAATACTCATCCTATTAAATTTCCTATGATTGAATATGTCCCTTTGTTTCCTTAAATACAAACAAATGATATAAAACAAAAGTGAAATTTATATTCAGTTGGTATACAAATAATATATTAACAATGATTACAAAGAAAAAAGAAAAACAAAATATCTAACGGTTCCCTAAGAAAATGACGATGGTACATCTAGTGACCATCCTTTTCGTTCTTCTTCTTCAATTGTTTCCCAATTAGGTGAATGCACATCTGGTGTCTTATGATTGAAATCTAAAACATCATCCCAATAATCTACTGCCCAAACAAGACCACTTTGTGCAATATCATGTTGTTTTGATTGATATTCAACATTGTATGGAGCAAATCTACAACGATGGCAATCTTCAATAATTGGTTTTGCTGTTATATGAATATAGAAGTCGCATTCATCGCTTGTATGAACACGTAATTGTTGACAAGCTAAAGCAAATTCACATTGATGGCATTCATCAATATCAACTGATCTTGAACAAGGACCAACAATTATAACACAACCATGAAGATTTTTTATATGTAATGATGATGGAATACCTTTCATGAATATTTCACAATGTTCTAAATTTTCCATTGCAACATCTTTTCCGTTAACATCATCGGGATTAAAATGAATAAGTTCATCATGTTTATTAGCAACATTAACTGTATTGACTGACGTAGAGTTTAATTCTCTTGTTGTTGAAAGTTTATCGAATAAATCTTCAATTTGTGTTTTCATGTATATATGTTTTTTCTCATCTTGTTTTGCTTGATGGCATGACTCACTTTCACCATTTGATTCCATGATTGAAAATACTAAAGCAACAAAAAAACAAAAAAAAATACAATATTATTTGATTAATAAAATAGTCTTTATATGAATGGTTAATGATGTCAATTCTCTGAGTCAAAATAGAGTAGGTGTATCAATCATTCATCGTCTACGTCTACGTAATTCACGCAGTTGATTGGAATTTTAATTTCATCGGACTGTTGATTGTCCTTGAATGATCAAATGATTGACAAAAAGGAAAAAAAAAGCAAGCATTGCCCCATGATGATGTCATTTGAAAGACCTTTCTCAAGAACGAACATTTTATTGGATAGCAATACTAACCAATTCGTTTATTTCATGACTCATTAACAGTCATTTCCTTTCCAGAAGTGTCATATTCACGCGCAACTATTGACATAGAAACTTTCGAACTTAACTCTTTTTTTTTTTTACGTATTTCTATTTCCATTCCAGGAAAAATCTTTATAGAATGTCAAAGAATATGTATCGAAATCGATGAAAATTACAGTCGTTCTTTGATGAAATAGGTAGCAAACATCATTGTAATATTTACTAAGAATATTAAATATTTGAATAAGAAATGGTAGATTGATATTTTTATGATGTTAGCTTTGGATTTATCAAAAGATAAAGATAGTGTAGTTTTAATTGTAAATATTCTCAATCAATAGATTGCAAACTTATTTCATAAAATAAAACAAAAGATTCTTAAATTGAATGAACAAAGATGTTCAATATTAATAAAATAAATCTACTGCTACTTCATTGAAGAGAAATAATACAACATCATTTAAACTCTCTTTAAAATTAGTTTTGCGTCAGTTACATTTAAATCGCATAAAATTTTCAGGATGTGTTCAAGCAGTAGTGAAGAAACTACGTGACAATTATCAGCTCTATGTCATGGTGTCTTCAGGAAATATTTAACAGATACGGATCAAATATAGCTCATTTGGCTATGTGAAAGTCTTTGTAGGCTGTCATTCTCTAGATTTATTATTCTTTTCATTCGAAAGAACATGTCGAACTGAAGCGTCTGACAGAGCTTGTTTTTTTTAACTCTTGTTTTTTATACGAAGAAAAAACGATGACAAGTTCCAGACATAGAAAAATAGTCATCTTATGGTAGAAATACTTTTTATATATCATAATAAAAATGCTTAATTAAAAAAAACAGGTATTACGAGGTCATATGTTCTTTCAAAGAGCAATGAACAGCAATTGCTTACAATGAAACTTTTTCAAGGGTGCTGAGATGCGCGACCAGAAAAGTATAGGTGGACAAAAAAATTTACTTCTTTTTCTTTAAACAACATATGTTTCAAGCAGCAAATGATGGAAATCATTAAAGATTTTGGTAAAACAAAAAAAAAAAAGAGGTAGCAACTAAAATAATCATGTCGTTAATGAAAGATTACACTGAGTATTATCTTTACGTGAATTTATCTCCATTGCGATTTTTTCTGACGAAAATTGAGTTTTTTTTTTCCGAGAGAGGCGAGTAGAATCCGTCAGGATAGTCTGCATTCAAAAATTTTCGACCTAACGGACTCGAGATGTCTAAGAAGTACGTTGGATGCAGTAGTCTTAGAATACCAAAAAATCGGAAAAAAATATTTCGTACTTTCGGAGCAGCTATACGATTTCAGTAAGAAAATATCATTGAGAATATAAAAGTACGGTTCAAGCGCGTCTAAATATTTTGGACCGAACGAACTTTGAAAGAGGAGGAGCTTAATGAATAAGCTGTTTATAGTAAAATCAAATTTCTTCATATAATAAATCTTGAATATTTTTTTTATGATACAGATAATGTTAATATGTTTCACAAAATTATGAAATTCACTAAATTCAATCATGTCTAGCGACGTTATACGCGAGACATCTATGTTTTGACAAGCATAGGCTATTTCTAGAAGCTATCAATAGCAAATGAAATTTGTCATTGAAAACTAAGTACAAAAAGAGAAGAAAATGAGCTTCTTACATTTATTCACAACTGCATGCAAGAATAAACAGAACATATTATAATGCTGCAGACAATCACAATTGATCAAATTAAAGAAGCTCTTAATCAATTTAACAGAGTATGTTCTATAAATAGGTTTCATTTTTATGAATTACGAACAAAATTTTTATTCCCAATTTAGGGTCAAAAATATTTGTATAATACATTAACAACAACTATTAAAGAAAATCAAACAAATGTAAATAAATAATTTTTATTTTAGTAAATATATTTTATCGAATTTTTAAAGGACGTATGGTTTATTCATCTATTGGACGAATTACGTGATAATGTTGATTTATTTGAAAATACAAATGAACAATTTCTTGATTTTCTACAAGTTGTATTTGTATAAATTGTTGAATTTTTATAAATAAATATTATTTATTTATTGTAGTTACAAATCGATTGGATAAAATTATCAAAAACTGTACTTGATACATTCGGAGCGTTTCAAATTAATCTTATCTCATGCAATACTAAACATGCACAACGTTATTTAAGCTTTTTATTTACTATTTTTACAATTCCGGGTAGATAAAATTGTCTTTAAAAACCATTCATTTTAACTTACGAATGATTCTTTTTCTTATGCTAAAGCTTTTATTTTTGTGAAAATTGTAAAAAAAAATAGAAGAAGTTCTACATTTTTGAAATATTTATTGAAAAAGATAAGAAAAGAAATCTACTTTTATAAAAACATAGTACCACTGATGAAGGATTATTATTCATGATCATTTGATTATGACGATTTCTCTTACGAGAGAAATTCTGCAGTTGATAGATCGTCTTTGAGTCAAGATTATATGCATTATGTAGATCCTAATAAACTATGAATATTCTTGCAAAAGTTCGTACCCTTGGCTAATTGCTGCAACGATGTTGCACTTTTACATACTTTTTAATTGAGTGCCATGGTAACAGAAAAATAATTTAAACTTGAAGTTCAACTTCAAACCTTCTATAGAGACAAACCTTAACGAGAGTGATTTCAGGTCTCATGATCTGTTTCTATTCTGAAATAAGAACATCGAAGCTACCGGTTTGTATGAACGATATAAAAGACACACTATTACCATAATAGTATCTTAGGATAGAAACAATGACAAGGTCTAAAACATTTAAAAAACAAAACTATTCACTTTAAGATCTGTCTCTATGCGAAATTTCAGGTCGAAGTTCGAGAATACAGTTGTCTGGTGTTCTTGTAGAAGTCATTAGAACCCGTCGGATCCGAGAACAACCTGGCAGGCAGTAGGAGCCACAGCATTTATTTGCAAAACTATTGAAAAAGTGCAGTATCTTCGTAGTAATAAGCTCAGAGTACGGACTCTTTTCAATGAGTCTTTAGCTTATTTGGATTTACCTAATACACTTAGTCTCGACTCGAAAGATGATTTATCAATTGCAGAACTTCTCTCATTAATACAATTTAAAAAAACCCGATGCATTCAACTATTTGAATAGATTCAAAAAAAGAAATTTAGCTCAGAAAACTACCTCCAGCAAAGTTATAAATAGCTTCATGACATATGACATCAGCATCATTAAGAATTAGAACAGGCGTCATAAACTTTCATTGAACAAGTAATCTTACAGTTACAACAGTTCTCTTATTAATTCAAAGTACTCGAAAACAATATATGCTATAAACTTTATGAGCCAATAAACACTTGAAAATTCTATTTAGACATTCATTTGATATAAGTACTTTGTACTCAAATTTTTTCAACAGAATAATTAATGAAATATCAACAAGTATTCGATGTTTAGGTATTTGATCAATACTCGAGTATACAATAGGATACATAAATGAGTAATTTGCACTCAGCAAAAGCTATTGATTCATCATAGATTTGATGTTCAAAACTCTAATTTTAAAATCATGATAGTTTCTAAATGATCCACAAATCATGTGAATACTTGAAGTTAGAAAGAATCATTTTCAGACTGTTTTTATTTCAATTTTAAGAACGTCAGATTTGCTTTGTATCTTTTCTTTTTTAGAAATTTCCACAAATCGTCTTCCACTGCATGATTTTGCTCATGAAACACTACAACATCTTGTTCTTATCGTTCCGTTGTATGTTGATTTTTCCATTGTGAAAAATTTTCTTGATTGTTTTATTTGTTCTTTTCTAATAGAGCTTCAACTCTTTTATGTCCAATAGCTGAACAACATTTTCCTTTTATGACAAAAGAAATTAATGTTCAAATAACCTATGTAAAAAATTTACTTCGATCATTATCTTATTTGTCAATACAACGTTCACGTTTTCTTGAAATAATTCTTTCAAAATTACTTCGTCTTGATGTAAGTTTCTTATAATAAAAAAACTTGTCTTAAAATTTATAAATATTTATTTTACAAAGGTTCATGCATCTCGACAAGATATTATTCGTGTAGAAAATTCTAATATTGAAACAGAACTTGTTTTTTCACTTGAACAACTTGATACAAATGATAATAATACGAAAGGAATGAAACTTGATCAAGCTGATAAACTTGATTGTCTTATGTATGTTATGTTTGAATATATAATAAGTATATGTATTGAAAATGGTAAAATAAAAAACTAATATATACATTAATATATATATAAACCATTAATATAATTTAGGAACAGTGAATTATGAACAAACAAAATCTTTATTTCGTGATTTATTAAGTATATTTAATAAAATTTTGTTACCTACGCATGATTCATCACATGTACAATTTCTAATCTTTTATATTTGTAGTTTTCATACGGTAAATGAATGCTTTGTTATTTATTCACAAAAATAAGAAGAATTTTCTTGTGTCTTTTTTTTTTAAATAGGATTTTAGCGATGAATTTATGAATAATTGTTGGAAAACATTTGTATCACCATCAGTTTCTATGACATTTCGACAAGCATCGATTTGTTATTTATGTAGTTTGATAGCTCGAGCAAAATATATATCTATCAGGTAAATAATTAATTTTTATAATATTATATTTATAGGTACGATCGATTTGACAATGGATCAACATTTTCTTTGTCATAGTTGAGTAGATCTCATCCACTTACTTATAATTTGAAACATTCAAACGATGTTTTTCTGAGTGAATCTTAAGAAACTTAAGTTTGAAAAACATCAGAAAGATCTATAGAAATTAAAATACGCTACAAGCATCAAGTCTCGTCTTAATTATCTGTTTCATTTTACTTGTTGTACAGTTAGAACAAAAAAATTATGTATGCTTTTGGAAAAACTTTTGTTTTAAATCAAACGTATATCATATTCAGAATCAGCAGAAAAATCTCCATTGATTAGTATACGCAATACTTGAAACTAATTTTTTTCAAATGCTGATCTTAGAGAAAGTATAGGTCAGAATATTCGAACATAATAGTGAGAATATGTAAGAATCGAAATTTGAAAGAAATTAGTTTTGAATATGCTATCGATGCAGATGTTTACGCTGATTATGAATATGAAATTCTTTTGATGTAGAACTAAAGTTCTGATCATCAAAATTGTCAAATATAAATCCATATTTATAGATTTTTTGCTATCATATCGAAAATAATTGATTTTCCCAATAATCAACTAGTATGTTTCAAAAAGCATGCGTAACCTTTTGCCTAATTGTATAAAGAATAAACTGTAGATAAAAGTTCAGATAAATATCGATGTTATCGAGACTGGATGTTTTCAGTGTATTTCAACTTTTATAGGATTTGTTGATTCTTCTTTTTAACCTAACTTTTCTCAATTTCGCTTAGCAGTAGAACCAGAATATTAGAATCTCTCTTGTTTTGGTTGAACAATGGAAAGTAGTGCCATTGCTGAGTGTGACGCATTATTAAGAGCGCACAGTGTTAATGAAGTATCTGATCTTCCCATTACCCGTTCCAGAACAAGAGGGGAATTGAGGTTTTTGTTTCGCTACCAGCTACTGTATTAGTAATTTGTGTCTTGGATCGTACAGCACACGTACCGACAGTGCCAGTGCCTAACCGAAAAAAGATAGGCGCTAGTATTCTAGAACAGCCACTAATTTCGCTACGAAAGCATCGTCTCAATCGTCAAAAACAGCATTTTTATAAATATTTTGATGAATTCTGTCTAACTATGCGAAAAAAAAAATGTTACAGAAAGACGACTACAAGTTTTTCGATGATTTCTGATTACACAAAGGAATATATGTCTGCCCGCAGATGTCGTCTAAGTTGATGACACCTATGAATAGGTGTTCCACCTCAAAAATTCCTTGCTAAGTCACTAAGTGTATATTTTATCAGGTTCTACTACGTATACTATTAGATAGAGGAAATCTTTCTCTGCAAGCCTGAATGTATCCCATTGTATAGTGAAAACCTTATATCTATCTTTCAAATTGCTGGCATCTTATACTGAATTATGATTTAGATCTGTTTTAAATATAACACAATTAATGGTCGATTGGTTACATGCTTATGTCAGCACAACAGAAACAACCAGTGGAAACTCAAATCCAAATCGTCATTTACCATTTTATGCTATTTGTCAAGCAGTTCTTTATATATTTATTTATCGACATCAAGAAATCGCTCGATTACCTGATGGTATACACATACAAAAAATACAATGAGCATGATTCTTTATTTAAGATTTCTTTTTTCTTTTATGTTATAGGGATTGAAACTGTGTTAGGATGGAGAATTGGTCGTATTATATCGTCAGAATTAAATCCACTTAAATATAGTTTACCAGCTATTACACATCGTTTTGCACAATTAGCAAGGTAGAATAATAATTTTCTTGTTTATTTTGATTATTTAATTTTTTTTTTGTAATTAGAAATTATCAAATTGTTTTTTGTTATTCAATTATTGAAACAAATAATCGTTATACATTACCTGAAACATTTTCAACAAATGATTATCTCAATGGAAATTTACCATCAAATATTCTTTATTCTTATTTTCCATTTGATCCTTATGTATTAAAACGTTCATTAATATTTATTCAAACAATTTATAATGATTATCGAGATGAAAATGATGAATCAAATATTCATAAAGATTCTGATGATCATGATGTAAGTGTTTAGTATTTAAACATCAAATAAATATCATATACATGCTAAAATGTCTCAAGGTTACCAGAATTGAGATGAAAGATCGATGACTTAAGAATAAAGTTTATCGAATCGAAAAATTTTTGGATCAGGATCTGATCAATCAGAAGATTTTTACTGAGTTTGACTGGATTTGGGAAAAGAAAAAAACGTATTTTTTTTGATAATTTGGAAGCAAAAATAACAATAAAATCCTGAAAATCTACTGTAGGAAAACAAAAATTTTTGAAGAGCAGAGAGAGTTTAATTCAATAAGCAAATGAGACATTTTCTACTAAGAATTTCAGTGCACGCACGTTTGACTTTTATATCGATTATAGTTTACAACAGGAAGAAAGAAACAAATATGTCTATTGTATTTATTTTTTAGCGTCAGGAAATTGATGATTCCGAGGATGTGTTAACATCAATGATGATGAGTACAACACCGGGTAGTTCTGATTCTCTCGATCAATTTCCGACAACAACAATGTCAACATCATTAAAAAATTCTCGAAACCCTCCGTCAATACTACCATTTGATCGTTCACCTGGTTTTCGAAATGCAATAAATTAAAATTTTTTTTTTTTGTGCTGTACCTAGTCATTCATTCCATAGTTATTCATAATATTACTGTAAAGTAATGTTTTTGTTTCTCTATATTCTTGAATGAGAAAAAAAAAAGCCAAAAGATGTTGTTTCGTATTCAAATAAAGACGAATAAAACAAGAAACGCTGGATAAAATATTCACAAATATAGAAAAATAACATTTGATGCATACAATAAATAATGATGAATTACCGTGTGAACGAATTTCATCATGCAACAAAGTGTTTATATGTAAATGAAAAATATAACCGAACGACCGGAAAGAAAAGAACCAAGATACAAGCACCAGCGATTATATATGAATAAACAAGCTGAAATCGAACGAAAGAAAAAAAAAAGCATGCAGATAATAAATCATATCAGTTAGTGATTGAATTTCTTGTTGTTTCTTTTTATTTTTTTTTTCTTTATTTGAATGTTATTGATGCATCAAGTAATGCAGCAGATATCTATAAATAATAAGATAATGATATTGAATAGATAGATTTAAATGATTTACTTTTTCATAAAATTGAATTTGTTCATCGACAAGTGTTTTCATATATACTTTAAGATCAGCAACTTTTTCTTTTTGAAAAAAATTTATTTCGGCTAATACAACATGATTTAATACATGACCACGATGAATTGCATTGGAAAAATCTGGTGGTGCACGTTGTGAAGCAGTTTTTATAAAATCCGTTGCACTCTATTTTTATCGACATGATTAATTTATAGAAAAAAAAAATTATTTTTTTGTTTTTTTTTGTAAATATTTACTCGTTGAATATTTAATATTGATGGAAAACAAGCAAGAATTCCAATATATTCTTGAATACGTTCAATAAAATCTCGTAAACCTTCACTTGCCTAAATGAATTATACATTAAAAATTTTTCTTATAAATTTATGAATTCTCTTGTCATTTAAGTTTGTCCTTTGTTTTTTTTAATTAATACAAAATACGTGTTAATCAAAACTTTATAATAATAAAAAAATTGTGTTGTTCAATTTATTATTCTCTTAGCATTTTCTAACTAATCAGGTAAGTTGATATCTACTTTAATTATCTCATTTTCTTTTTCAATAAGGAAAATAATATTGTCGGACTACGTTGAAAGGATTCAATGATATCCGACAGCAAGAACTTGTTGGATCCGAAGAAATCCAGTGATATTAAAGTATCTAGTTTAGCTTTTTTTTGTGATTATCACACAATACCCGAAGTGAATTGTTCAATGTCCAGGTGTGAATTCAGCCTTATTTCACGGGAGTCAAGGTGTATCTGACTTCAAGACTCTTCATTTTGGATGTGTACGCTTAAACGTTATTATAGAGAATTCCAATTCGTTTTTCTACTGAAAGTCTATTCTTATGAATTCAACATATTCGTAAATCTTAGAAGTCATACTTTAGTTTTGTATAAATCAGCTACTCCACTATATGATCCACTAATTTTCGATATTGAATTTGAAAGATCTTTATTACCTGAAAAAGAAAAAGAAAAGAATATTTTTCAATAACAAAACAAAAATCAATAAGTATAATTTAAAAATTGTACCAGGTGTAGTAGTATCTACTACAACCGCTTGATGTACTCTCGAAAATAATTCACTTATGCGTTGAATATCACGTTCATAAACTTCCGTATATCTTTCAAGATATTTCGATAAACCTTGATAGAGATTTTTTAATTGTATCTCAAGACCTGGTTGTTGTTGGGCAAATGTTTCAATTTGTGATGCACTAAATATGTTGTTTTTTTTTTTTTTTATATAAGTATTTAATAGTAACAGAAAAAAAAACATAAATACATTTCTGATTCAGATAATCCTGTATTTGTTAAAGTAACACATGAAAGCCATGATGCTTCACGTAAATCATCTTTTTCAACTCTTCGTTTTCCTCCTTTCCAATCCTAAACGAAAAAAAAAGAACAAAACAACAACATACAAAATTCTATATATTAATTTTTATATTTATTACTTTTCGATTCTTGTCATTAGTTTCACATGTAATAAAATGTTGAACAGCATATGTCGCACAAAGTACCGGATGACGACATACACGATTAAGCCATAATTCAAGCTGTCGTCGACGTTCTTCAACAAATTCTTGTTCGAATCGTCCTAATAAAAAACAAAATAAATTTAATTATTTCAATAAAAAAACAAAAAAATTTGATAAATGATTTTTTTCTTATTACCAGCTATCTGTTTTCCAGGTAATGGTGGTATACAAACAAAACGAAATTTATTAACAAGTTGTTCATGTAACCAATCAAATTGTTTATAACGTCTACAAACATATCGACTTCCTGGAATCTAAATAAAGTAACAAATATGATTTTGTTTGTGTTTTCAATTAAAAATAAAAAATTCTACTTGTGGATGTATTTTATATTCTGTAAAAGCTTTTAATCCTCCTAGTTTTGTTCCTTTTGATGGATCTTCAACTTTACAACTAAACGGTGGTAAACCAGGATTATGTGACCAATGAACACCACCTTCTGTTTCATCAAACTTTAGAAGAAAGAATCAAAATATAATTATAATTAATAATACATAAAAAAGATCATAGAACAAACAAAAAAACAAAACATTTTCTTACACTTATTTCAACATGTTCATCAGATTTTGCTTTAGATCCATTTAATAAATAATTATCTAAACCATGTTTATCAAAAAATCTAAATAAAGAATTTATAATCTTAATCTAAAGAAAAAAATCAAATAATTTACCGAGCTCGTGGTGTAGTTCTGTTAGCTTCACCACTAGCCATTGAGGTTCTAGTTGTATTTGAAAATGTTGAATTTGGTGTTAACTAAAAAAGATAATTTATGATTATTATATATAGATAATCATAATTGATTGTCAATAAAAGCAAAACCACAAAAGTGCATGCAATCGATACACACGATAGGAATAAGAATACAAAAGAAAAAATAATCCATTTTCTCAACTGACCGTTTTTGTTTCTTTAAATGAATGATGTTTCGATAGCTGAAATATTATGATTAATTTACTTATTAAGCTATTAATTTCTACTATTTTTCTCATATGAAAAAAAAATCTATACATATACAAAAACAAATTCTTACTGTAGTTGAATTCATAGTTTGTGATGATTGTGGTGGATATTCAGAATCACTAAAACTATCATCAGAATCAGTATCTCTTCTTGTTGATGTACGTGTTGCCTAAATAAAAAAAATAAAAATAAAAATTAAATATATATTTATAAGATTAATGGAGCAAAAAAAAAATAAATGAAAATAATCAATAACAAATATGATGAATATTACAATGGTTTTGATCGAATTATTATATTTAATCGAGATATTGAGCTAGAATTTATATGCGTCAATGGCTGACCTCATTATTATTTTCATATATTGACATTTTATTCTGATGTTTTCGTGATAACGTAAAAATTTTAAATACATTTTTCTTTCTTCTCTTTTTTTTCTTCGTTGATCGCAAAGTTGAAGTAAATTTAGATGCTAATGTTGTAGATTTTAGATTCGTATCAGTAGAAGACAGACTATACATAGATGATGATAATTGAGACATTGACTGAGTTCCGGTCTGTTTATTGGTAGAACAAACTAATGATAGTTGAATATCATCTATTGAACCATAAATTGACTCTGTTGGTGATGAGGATACTGGAATTAAATACTGATTTGACTTTGTCGTTTGTTGTTGTGTGGATATTAGAAAATTTGGAAAAAAAAATGGAGATAATTGTTTTGTATTTATTAAAGGAGGCGCCGGAGTATTTGGTAGATAATCATAAAAATCATCTAGTTGTTCATTCCATGAATTTCTTAGTAATGAATTTGAATTTGAATTTGTAATTGGAAGAAAATTAAATTCTGATGATACATTTATGACATCTATGACTTTAATATATTCATCATATGAATTAGTTGTTATAAGTTTAGCATTGACGAATTTTTCCTCTGTTTCTGTAGGAAATTTTAAAGATTGAATAGAATTAGTTATGTGTTCTTCATTTACTTGCTATAAAAATAGCAAGAAATAAGAATTTTTACAAAAAAAAAAAATATAGACAAATTAATAGAAAGACTCTATGAATATATATATATATATATCATACCAGAGGTTGTACTGGTGATGGTGATGATGATTGCCATGTTGAGGAATCTATTGGTTGCCAATTATTATATGATGTTGGATTCATATATTGCGGTGGATCATATGATGGTGGATGACTTGATGGTATTGATGATGTTTTTGATAAATTATTATTGCTATTAAAAATATCTTTATTTAAATAAGTATTATTTGTATTTGAAAATGTTGATAATGGTGGTGGTGGTTCATTAGGTTCTGGTGGATCAGCTAAAGCTTGAACATAATTTTCTGGAATAACACCAACTTGTCCAGATGAATTTTTTGCAAACCTTATATATTTATATAAATTATTCAATAATAATAA
This sequence comes from Rotaria sp. Silwood1, assembly GCA_905250075.1. Classification (NCBI taxonomy): domain Eukaryota; kingdom Metazoa; phylum Rotifera; class Eurotatoria; order Philodinida; family Philodinidae; genus Rotaria; species Rotaria sp. Silwood1. The sequence goes on from CAJNOP010000043.1 coordinate 89,104, forward strand.
CAAATAATAAATTAAATCTTACCACCATCCATGTCCAGCTCTATTTGATGTTATTGTAAGAATATCATTTGCATTAAAACTAAGTTCATTCGGACCTTCAGCAGCAAAATCATAAAGTGCACGTGCTTTAAATTCACTATTAGACATTCTCTCAGGTATCCAATATAGACATTTAATCTAAGTCAACAACAATCTGAATTAAGACCCTGAAGAGGAAGAAAAAATAATCGTGAAGGATAGAAAGAAAGAAAGAAAGAGAAGGTAGACAAGTGTTTATAAAAAAATCAGAAGCACAAACAAAAATAAAAAAAAAAAAAAAAAGAAAAAGTGATGAATCATTCAAAAAAAAAAAAAGCCTAGTTATTCATTCGTTGAAATGAGTAACCAATCGATATGAGAGAACACACGATGAACAATGATTAATTGAAATTGATAGTAGCCGTTTTATTGATAAAAGATTATTAGTTTGATTTTGAAGTTTTACTATTTCATTGAGTATAATTATCTAATTTATTTAAATTAACACAAAAAAAAAACAATGATTATGCCGAAAATGAATGGAACTGAAGCTCATGTTCAAGTTGCTGTTCGAGCTAGACCACTTAATCAACGAGAAGTAAAAAAATGATTTTATTTTATTTTATTTTATTTTGAATATATTGATATTAGATTGATCTTAAATCTCCAATTATTATTACAATTCATGGTTCACAAATACTTGTCAATAAATCTCAAGAAAAGTAAATCTTTTTTTTTATAGATAAAATATTATATTTTATTTATTTTATTTTTTTTCTTATTAGACATAATACACCTAAAACATTTTCATATGATTTTTGTTTTGATTCAATGCATTTAGATAATTCTAATTATGCTAGTAAATTATTTTTGAAATATATACTAACTTATTTTTATTTTTGTTTTATTATCAAGGTCAAGAATTTATATTCAATAAACTTGGTTTAGAAATTGTTAAACATGCATTTGAAGGCTATAATGCTTGTATATTTGCTTATGGTCAAACAGGTTTGATTTAAAATTGTTGTTGTTGTTGTTTCTGATTAATAAAAACAAAAAAAAATAATAAAATTTAATTGATTAGGCTCTGGTAAATCTTATACAATGATGGGTACACATAATGATCGAGGTATAATTCCACGTCTTAGTCAATCAATGTTTGATAGAATAGAAAATGAATTAAAACAAGATATTAATAATCATATAAGTATTGAAGCAGTTGATAATGAAAAACTAAATGATATATTATCATTAAAATTTTCATCAACTTATCGTGTTGAAGTATCTTACTTTGAAATTTATAATGAAAAAGTACGAGATTTATTAAATCCAAATAAGTAAATTATTATATTTGATATTAATATGATTATTAATTTTTATCTTTTGTTTTTTTGTTAATAAATTTAGTAATCATTATGCATTAAAAGTACGAGAGAATAAAATTCTTGGACCATATGTAGATGGACTATCACAGCTTGTTGTTACATCTTATCAGGTAATTTTTTTTTTGTTTTATTGAATTGAATAGTCAGAGTCGAAAAGTATATTTGAAGAGTAATCGAATGAGAATTTTTATTATAAAAATATAGAAGAAATAAATTTCATTGATATCATATATTATAAAAATTAATCATTGTTTGTCATTCATATACAATTAATCATAAGACAATTTTAATCATTACTTGTTGATAATAGCTAAACATTTCTAAAAATTTATTACTGTGTAAAATCATAAATCTAACATTCTCTTTTACATCTCATCTTCAATAGAATAGAAAAATAAAGTATGAAAGTTTTTATTGTTCTGTATATTTATTTTTTGTATCACTAGATGAAAAATAAAAAAAAAATTTGAGAACTTCATACTCTTAGAGAGCTATCAATTTTGGACGTTTTCGATTATCACTATGGTAACTATCAGTTTTTCATTCTCTACAAAATGACATATCGATTATTTTATTCAGGGTCAAACAAGTATGGTGTGTGACTTTGCAAATACGATCTAAGAGATTGACAGATTGATAATCTTACCTAACGATATAACTCATGTAATCATTGATAACATCAAATTTTAATCATCGAACAAGTTAAAGCCTCTTCTTCCTGAATGATTTATGAGATATATATATATATTTGCTTTTTTTACTAAAATGCAGTACTATGCTATAGTTTCTCAAATACATCTATTTTACGATCGACCATCGCGTTTAATTTATGCAGTCTTCTTCGAAAAAAAATTCATTAAACGTGAACATTCACTATGGAAACCTATATTTGGAGATAACAGTGAGAAATGAAGGATCGTCTATTCTAACATTACCTTTGAGGTGCATAGGTTAAATATTGTCGAAAAAACTTCACATATACTTGCAAGCAAAACAAATAGTATACTTCAAATCAGTCAACAAAACTTGATCGTTGCATCTCGATATTTTGTTTTTTTGTTTGTGTTCGTGAGTTATGCAAAAATTAAGAAGCTCTTTAAATAAAAAAGCGTAATGAATTCTGTATGTGGATCTTCAAAAGATTAGCATAAGTCGATATTCATCAAGCGAGAGGCCAAAATAGATAATTTGAAATTCTCTACGGGCCCTTTATTCTGTATATTTAATTATTTTTTATATGAAAGAGCACTTCAAACGGAAGTACTTGAAAGAGCTACTTCATTTTAATTCTTACTTGTTATATCGAGAAAAATTATGCCATATACAATGCCTCGAAAAATGACCAGCTATTTATAGAAGTGTATTTTTGTGTAATAATAAAAACTTGTCAATGCGATCTTATAAGAGTTGAATGTATGGAATTGACAACCTTTGTTTGTTATAAATTTTTGATATATTGTTAGATTAAAATAATTTATTTAAAAAAAAAATGTCAAATGAATGAATAAATCAAATTAATGATTTTTATAGTTAATACGTGCGTTTTAAAATGTTATCATTTCGAAAATGTGTACATGTGGAAGTTCTATTCTACTAATTTATATTTAATTTATTTAACATAGTCAAACTTTATTCGTATTGTCAATTAGATCTTCAATACATAAATTCTTTTCTTCTAGTAATAATACATACGATACATGCTATAGAAAGTGAAAGAAATCATGAGCATACCATACTTTCTCTTGACAAACTTCGATCTATACTGCTGAGTTTTTCCTAGACTGAAAATACAATTGGTACATAATTTTCTATGTCTGTGATATTCTTTATGAAAGATTTCAGAATCGACAAAGCACTGTTATTATTAATGCATTTTGTCTCGTTTCTATGGAAACGTATCCAATAACCGTTGCTGTTCTCACCTGGTTGCAAAGATCTAGGAAGGAATCTGCAAAAAGCGAACAAAATATTTTTCAAATAAATTGTGTCAAATTTTTTGACAAAATAAGTTGCCCTATAGTAAATCCTACTGATTTTCGAAAGACTCTTTAATGGAATTTCATCATCTACAAAACCAAAACTTTAAATATACTTGTTCTTATAAAAAAAAAAAAATATCTCCTTTTTGAATATGATTTTATAATAAAATTCTAATGTTTAATAAATAATAAATCTATTTCTAGGAAATAGAAACTTTATTAATCGAAGGTAATAATTATCGAACAGTAGCATCAACAAATATGAATACTGAAAGTTCAAGATCACATGCTGTATTTACTCTTAAATTAACTCAAACATTATCAACTGAAGCATCAGAAGTAAAATCAAATATGCTTCTTCTTTCTAGTTTGTTTTTTAAAACTAATATTATATTTTAGACACAAAGTGTTAAAGTAAGCAAAATAAGTTTAGTTGATTTAGCTGGATCTGAACGTGTATCAAAAAGTGGTATTCAAATAGAACAAATTCGTTTTCGAGAAGGATGCAATATAAACAAGTAGAAATTTTAAAACAACTGAATTAAAATTTTCTTAACATTTATTTTTTTTTAAAGATCTCTTTCAACATTAGGTCTTGTTATATCAGCATTAGCTACACGTCAATCATATGAAAATAATCCAAAATCAATAAAAAAAACTTTTGTTCCATATCGAGATTCTGTATTAACTTGGTTATTAAAAGTAAAATTAATATTATTTTTTTTTTCATGATTTTGTTTTTTGTAGACATTTGAAATATTTGTTTTTTTTTTTTTTCTCTTTTTCTTAGGATAGTTTAGGTGGAAATTCTTTTACAATAATGTTAGCAACAATATCACCAGCATATGATAATTATGAAGAAACACTTTCAACATTACGTTATGCTGATCAAGCTAAGAAAATTGTTAATCATGCTATTATTAATGAAGATGAACCAGGAAAAGTAATACGAGAATTAAGAAATGAAATAGATAAATTACGAAAAGAATTAGCTGATGCTAAAGCTGAAAAATCAGCTGAAAAACTTAATGCTGAAATAAACGAAAATGAAAAATTAATGCAAACAATAACTAAAGATTGGCAAGAACGTATTGCTGAAACAGATAAAATAAGCAAAGTAAAATGATTTTTTTTGTTTTTCGATGTAAAAAGTTTTCTTTTTTTGTTTATATTCATAGGAACGTCATGAATTACTTGAAAAAAGTGGTATATCTGTATGTAGTTCTGGTATTGGTCTTGAAAAAGATCGATTATATCTTGTTAATTTAAATCCTGATCCAGCACTTAATGAATTATTAGTTTATTATTTAAAAGTAAATATTCAATTAAATAAAATATAGTTTTATTTTTTATTTTTGCAATTTCTAATTTTAGACAAAGACATCAATTGGTAGACCGGATGCATCAATAAAACATGATATTGAATTAATTGGAGTTGGTATTTCACCAGAACATTGTATTATTGAAATAAGAAATCAAAATCAAATATTTCTTATACCTTTAAATAAATCGAAGTTTGAATGAAAATTTTGATGAAAAATTTAAATTTAAATTTATATTTTTTCATTTTTATAGAACATATGTCAATGGTCAATTGATTGATAATGAAAGACAATTAAGACATGGTGATCGAATTCTTTTGGGTTGTTCACATTTCTTTCGTTTAAATTCACCAGGAGATAAAAGTAAGTTCTATTAATTAATTCATTCATAACGGACTTGTTCGAATAAATGTCCATCGAAGTATTCTCTTAATATCATCATACCTTAATCTTTTTTGTTAAAAATGTACAATTCAATTTTCTACAAGAATGTATTACAAGTTTTGTTACAAAGTATCAAATAAAAAAAAAATGAATAAATAATTGAGTATGGGTAAGATGGTCCTTGTTCCGACGGAGTCGGAACCAATTTTCTTTTGATCGAGACTGGAACAAAATTTTCTTTTGTCCGGAACCGGAACCAAATTTCATTCTGTTCGGCTTCAAGGTCAAATTTTCTTTTAATAAGTACTGAAACAAATTTCCTTCTGTACGGATACAAGGCCAAATTTCTTTTTGATCAAGACCGGAACCAAATTTTCTTTTCGTTAAGTCCAGGGTTATAGTTTCTTTTGATTGGAGACCGGTACCAAAACGATTGGTCGCGCTCATATCTATAAATAATACTTGGAGACTTCAATTTGACCAATATCTTGTAGCTGTTGAAAAGCTCTATCTTCTAAACACAATAGTAAAATTTTTGCATTAATATGTACTGTATTAATGAATTTTTTTATTTTTCCAAACTTTACATTAAAATAACACTTTTTGAATTAGCGTTTTTGGAACTGTTAGAAAAATTTGCATTAATCGATCAAAAAGAATGAGTTAATATATATTTAACTTTACTTGAATTTCAAAAGAAGTGAATAGTACATTAAATTGAAATGCTAGAATTTGAATAGGACTCTTTATTCAGATACTTTACGCAAATTAAGCAAATTTTTTACTTGCTTTTGGTTGAATTTTAATAAAGTAATGCTCGTATCATAGAAAGAAACTTCTGTGTACATTAGACAAAAGAACATACATAGTTGAACTCTATCATATTGTCAAATATGTACAATGCCGAATTATTCTGAAAAAAAAAAACAATTTTTGAAAATTAGACACTCTAGAGCCTCGAAAGATTATTTATCTTATATTTCTGCTTAACCTCTCGCTGCAAAACTTGTGATACATTTTTTTGTAACAGAAAAGATTAATGCATAGGAATAAACCTTGATGGCGATATTAAGAAAATACTTAGAGGATCATTCATTCTAGCGTACTTGTTATACAAGAATTTTCTATGATGCAAAAATGTTTTCATTAGATGATGAAACAAATGGCACATAAAATGTATGACATTCGATAGAGAATTTTTCGCTCTACGAAACTTTATTTGTCAAATAAGTTCCTCTTGCTGATGAAATCAAATAAAAGATTGAAAGCTACTCAATCATCTAACTGGAGCGATTAAAACTAAGATAAAAATTTTTCAAATCAATTTATTTTTTTTTAAATTCAGAAATCCAAAACCGATTGCCAAAGATCCTTTTTTCATTATACTTATGTCATTAGTCGTTTTGTTTGTATTCAGAAAAACCTGAACACTTTCGTTTATTATAAAAGTTATATCATTTTACTCAAAATTAAATTCTATATTTAACGATATAAAAATAAAATCTTCATAGAACAAGTCTAGTTTTCGAAAGTGTATTCAAAAAATACCATCAAGCATAGAATATAAAATTTTCTATGTACAAATACTAAATGCTTTACTTTTACTATCGAACTTGTTCATGAATGACGGACATAAATTCATAGATGTCAACAGAAAATAAAAGATCGCAGTTTCCTCGATTGAATCGAGGTTAACTTTTTTTTTTTGATTCGAGAAAGAACACTTATTTGAAAACTATAATAAAATAATTGTATTCTATTCTTAATGTGTCACTCGTTAAAAATTGGTAGAAGTGATTATGAAAGACCAACGAATCAATTTTCTCAATGTAAAGTGGATTAGTTCGGAATAAACAAAAAAGAAAAAAAGAAGAGGAAATTACTTGTATTCACTGAACTACAAATCTTTTAAACGGGTCCGGGTCATTTGGCCGACAATCACTTGACCGACACCATTTCGCCGACAAATTGTTTGGCCGACATGTACACTTCACCGACAACTCATTTGGCCGACAAATATTTGAAGTAAAATAAAATGAAATTTCTTGAAAATATTGCGTCAGAAAATCTTTTTATCAAAAGTCACATTTATTTACAATGAAAGATTATGGGCAATGCCCCGAAGAAAATCGGACTTATCTCACGGGAAACAGTTTGTTAGCGGGAGACTTGTTTTAACTGATAAAAAATCGTCGTCTGATTTTATTTTGAAAAATGTTCACTATTTATAGGTGAATGAGTGGGAAAAATCCACGCAATATTTTCAAGAAATTTCAATTTTTTTGATCTCAAACATTTGTCGGCCAAATGAGTTGTCGGCGAAGTGTACATGTCGGCCAAACAATTTGTCGGCGAAGTGGAGTCGGTTAAGTGATGAGTCGGCCAAGTGAACGCGACCCCTTTTAAACAGTATATATGTGTATTAGTTCGATTATTACATCTTGTATGTGTTATTTTAAGAGCTTTTTATCGATACAATTAGAGAAAGTATATAGTTGAGTTCATTTCATCCTATAATACGACTAAAAATAGAAGTAGTTTATAACGATTTTAATCTAAAATCGATGAATAAATAAGTTATGAAGCTAATGAGTGACTGAAAATTGATTTTTCTTATGTATAAATATTCCTTTCTAGAATAAAATTGAACAATTATTAGTAAATTTTGTAAAAAAGCTCAAAACTCTGTTTGTACTCAGCAAAATAACAGTTCTGAGTTGAAAAGGTTCAACTCAAAATTATTGTAAAGAATTGAATGAAATATTACAATAAGTGAAATCTTATGTAGGACTACCAGATCCAAATTTCAAAAACGAGTAGTTCCTTTCACAAAACTCAAGACATTTTTATCAAAATCGAAAATCTATTTAGCTATCTGGTTTCTAAGAAAACTGAAATTTGTCTCCACGTAAACGATAGATCTATTGTCCTGCTGTGTTATTGATGGCCAAATTTTACTATGAGTCTTGTTTAAATGAATCAAAGCTAATCACATGAATTCTATATTACAAGTCATTTTACAGTCAATTCTAATAAAATACAAAATGAAGCTCACTTAGAAACTGGCATGAGCCTATATATTCCTTAACTTCAGCTGATTTTAGATAGGCTTGATCCATTTTTTTGTCTTCATATAATTGTTTATATCAATATTTTGATTGAGTATCATACATGACATAAAAAACACAAAGCTTTTGTTCCATCATTTTTATACTTCTTTTGTAATGAAGAATACTTTGAATTAGATAACCATTTTTGGTTTGAAATTTGATAGATAACGTTTAGTTACTGTAATATATGATAATGATAAATTAGATACAAAGATTCTTCATAAGTTTTGCTAAAAATTATGACGAAAAGTTCTCATTTGATGAACTTGCAACTTCACCGATTTGACCTTCTTCTATCTAAAGCATTCAATAAATATTCAAAAAGTTGTTTCTTTTTATCTAGCATATAACTTTTTACTATAGATTTTAGTTTATGGTGATGATAACCTTAAATTTAGTGATATCAACAAAAAAAAAAGATGTTTCTTGTTGATGGTTATGTCTCTCAAATATCGTGACACTTCTCTTTTTCTTGTCTTTTCTTTTGCTTGTATTGTCTTAATCATTCAAATTGTCACTAAAATTCAAGGTGGGGAAAAAAAATCAAGAAACCAGTAAAAGTCAGGAGAAAAGTCTAAAAACTAGAATTATTCTGGCTAAACAGGAGCTTTGGTAGTTCTGATCTCATCTATGCGTTTCCATTAAAGAGTTAGTTTCTATGAAAACATTAAGGAACAAAATACAAGAAAACAGATTTATTTGAATAGAACTCTTGCTTGTTTAAAAATAAGTCTCTTGTTATGAAAAAAAAAGTCTAAATTAGGGTATGGGTGAGTGTAGATGTTGACTTTCTGTCCACTTACGTACATCCATAATCACATCTGATATTGATTTTACATCTTGCCTAACGAATTAAGAAAGGTTCAACTATACGAGGTTTAACTACTGAAAGATTCATCTATCGTATCAATATAAAACTACAAAAGTTTTACAGTTTGTCATACAAAATAGAATAGAAAAGTAAATAATACTCTTTGTAGCAAAAATTTGACTCTATAACATTGATTCATTAAAAACGGTTTCGCATTTGAGTTTGATTGGTTTCAATCGGAACTCAAAAGAAAACTCTGAATATAATATCGGCAAGAGCAAAAATATCCCATTCTAATCAGTTATCTTTTACTGACCGAAAAAAATAAGTGAATATTTTATATAGATACATAAGAAATGAACAATCGATTATTCAATTTATAAGACAATTAAAATAATATTAATAATTTTATTTAAATAGATTCAACAAATAATAATTCTGTTCTATCATCAATTATGAATACATCATCACATTTATCATTTACTGATGCACAAAATGAATTTTTATTGAATCAATTAGCAACAGATCCAATGACCAAAGAATTAAGATTATTTTTAAAACAAGATGATAATAGTCAAGAAACCAATCGTAAATAACTAAAAAAAATAAATAAATCAAATTAATTATTTAATTTCTCGAATTTAATTTTTATACTTATTTAGAAATTATTCCAAAGAAAACATCTGATGTTTATGAAAGAGAAATCGAATATCTTAAAACACAATTAATGCGTAGTGAAAGTCGTTCATCAACAATTAATTCTAGAACTCGTGCTTTTGAAGAATCACTTTCAAAATGGCGTTTTTCAAATAAACTTCTTAATGAGTATGAAATCGAACACAAAGAAAAAATATTTTCTCAATACTATATTTTCACATTTATTAGATCAGAAGAAAGTCGATCATTTTTTAATCGTCTTAAACAAGAATTAATACGTGTCAATGCTCTTGTATCTGAAGCAAATACAATTGCAAGTGAAATGCAACGACAAACAACTTATAGTGCTATGTTACAAATTCCTGTTTCATATTTAAAACCAAGTGAACGTGTAATATAAATAAAACAAAATAAATTTAATCTAACTAAGGAGTATTTTTTCAATTGATCAATCGCTTTCTCACTGAAATCTAATGAATTGTTGGTTATCGACTATGATTATAAGAAATCTTTTTAAATCCTCATATATTGGTTTACTAGCCTAACAAACTATTTGTCAAAAATTCTTTTTGATCTGTCCAGATTATAGAACATATCGAAGTGCCTACGATATAGTAACTTTTTTTGTGTTTCAAATAGCTTTTTGCAGTAAATATTGCCATTTTACTTGTTAAAATAGATACGTATCCACATTTTAACATGATATTATTTTAGTTAAAACTCACTTTGGAAAAAACCGCAAAAATTATGATTTCCTAGACAATTGATACGCTCTTAGTTTCTTATGAATGTTTCAACTCCTGCCGCTGTTCTTATTCTAGAATACAGCTACAGTATAAGTGTGGTTTTAACATCATTCATATGAATCACCAGATTTAATGTTCCGATTTCAGTATATAAGTAAATCAAAATTCCTATATCTACTTTTGTTACAGTCTGTCTCTATGCCAAATTTCAATTCAAACTTCGAAAATTAGTTTTTCTGTGTGTGACCATGAAATTCATTCAAATAGTACCAAAAAAATATAGTATCTTTCCTGCAATAAACTGAAGACATGAATCCGTTTCAAAATATTCAAAGTTCATTTAGATGTCAAATATGCACATAGCTTTGATTCAAAAGCAATTAATTAGTTGAAGAATTTCTCTCATGAGTAGATTCAAAGCAATTTCGGTAAAATACTTAATAGTCTGTAAAACCAAAGATTAAAGTATTCTTATAGCAATATTCGAAATCAGCATGTTTGATAACCTATAATCGAATACTTTTTGACGAGAAAACAATTGATTAGTTAAAAATATTACCATGTTCGTATTCGTTGTTTCTTTTTTAAGGCTACAACAAATTTATGTGAACCAGCTGTCCAAGTAAAACGACGAAATTTATCACCACAAATATGGAATATTGAAAAATTTGAATCGAAATTAAATGATATGAGAGATGTTTATTATGAATGGCAAATGTCAGAAAATAAAGTACACAAAAAAAAAAAATAATAATTTTAATTGATTGATATAATTCTATTAAAATTTTTAGGATCAATCAATAATACAACAACAAAAAAGAAATGATCCATTTTTTGATGTGGAAGAATATAATAGTTTAATAGGTGTTGCAAATATTTTTCTAAAAGCTTTATTTTATGATTCAAAACTTGATTATCCTGTACCAATTATCAATACACAAGGAGAGGTACTATATCATTTTTCGAATTATTACAATAGCTTGATGAATTATCAAATATCTTCAAACACTTCTGTATAATGTTTACAAAATAATTTAAAAAAAAAAAAACAACATCTGAACATAATTGTTCTTGTTTTATGTGAGATGCTTTATTAAACAAATGCTGAGATAAGATTTATCCAATACAGAATATAGTTCAATTGAAAATAATAAGAAAAACTTTTTTCTCAGTTGGTATAAACTAAGTTCATGACAATATAAAGCTTCTTGATCCACAAAAACAAAATCATATTACTAACGAGCAGCTTTTTTTTTCATATGAACTTGATTACTGAATACTTTATTTTATTTTTATCTCATAAGTTTATGAGAGTCTCCATTTTAGGTTTCATGAAGTGAACTGCACATGTGAGCTGAAATGGACCTCTCGCTAACATATCGAATAGGATAAAATGAAGTTTTCAATAATCCCAGTTCATTTAAAAAGGTTCGATAATTAGTTAAATTTGGACATTATATTGTTAGTCAGATTGATTATTGTTTTTGATAATTTCTTATTTTTAAAAACAAATCCACTACGCATTTGTTTCACTTTATAGATGCAATAGAAGTATGTAATATCGCTATATTTGCTCTATTTTAGTTTTGCATTTTTCTTTTTTTTTTCTGTCCAATACGAAAGATAGAATAATAATTTATTATCTATTTAAGATTTCTAAGGACGAAAGAATAGAAATAAATTGAAAGAAGAATATATATAAGTAGTCAAGAAATTTGATTACAAAAAAGAACAATCAGAAAAGCAGTTAGTTTGATCTATATTTAACTAATTTTTTTTTTCATGATCTTATCATTCTCTATTGTCGAGAAGTTTGCAATCATGCATCACTATTCAGTATTCCTGTATACTTTAAATTGTTCTATATAAAAAGAACAACTGCGTTTGATTGACTAGTGTTAATAATGTATTGTAGTATGTGTCCAATGCATATCAAAAAGAACATCGTTCTATAGAGTAGTATGAATGCATTATATTACAATAGATCTCTCTGGGGTTCCGAGAGATTCCATGTAGGCGACAGGTGTCTCTATGTAATACAGCATGATCTATTCATGTAAATAATAGTTAGGCGTAATTGGCAGATATCAAAGAGATTCACAACTTCCGAATATTGAATATATCTATTCTTATTATTAACTAAAATGATAAAAATGTTCGATATTATTTATCTCCGCACGAGAATTAAAGACAAGTGAGTGTCAGTTAAATAATTCGACAACGGCAACATCTCGTGATCTGTGGTTTTCATAAATCGAAAGAGAAAAAATTCGAATGTATTTGTTTCTGATATTTTATAAGATAAAATTATTTTAAAGTCCATCATCTTTACAAAACAAAAGCATGAAAATGATGCTTCAGTTCGATGTAATTTTGATTTCGACATGTGTTTCACACCTATAGATTCGTTTGATTTTTTTGCAAATTTTTCTTGAAATGGAACGCCATTTTCGTCTATCTGTCTAGCGAAGATAGACTATCAAACTATGATTATCCTATGTTTGTTTTTCATATTAAATGTTAAGATCGAATTAACTCTTTTCTATGAAATATTTATTGAATTACAGATATCTGGTTCACTTCATGTTATTTTTCTTCAAATGGGTACATCTTCAATGAAAAAGTTAAGTGATTTTCAATCAAATAAAGTTCCACGACCTAGTATTAGTGAAGGTATAATTATTGATGCTCATGAACACAGTTTAAGTGAACGTAGTGATAGTCAAAATAGTCTTGATGATGAAAGTATGGATGATTCAACAGGAATATCAAATAATGATAAAACTGATCAAATAACAGTTAAAGTATGTATTTCAAAATAAATATAAATAACATAAACTTATTTCTTTTTCTTTATATAGTTTATTATTAAAGAAGTTCGAGATTTACTTCCATGTGATGCTGAATATATCATGTGTCGATATCGATTTATAAACCAAAAAGAAGATCAAAAAATTATTTCAATAAAATCTTCATCTGATAATCATGAAGATGATGAAAAAAAACCACGTATATTTTCGTTTAATCATGAAAAAGTACGCAAAAAAACAAACGTAATCTTTTATTTTCAATTCTTTTCTTTTGTTCTTAAGGAATATACATTAACGATAACTGAAAGTTTCATATCAACATGTTTTGAAAATGCTATTTCAATAGAAGTATGGTATCATTATAGTTCAATTCCATCATCAATAAATACAACAGCAAATAATGAACGTAATAGACGTGATGCAGAAATTCGAGCATTAAGTAATCGATGGAAAGAAGTTAAACGGCATATACAATATGCTGTTGAAATACATGAATTAGATGCATCTGGACGATGGGAACCTGTTGAAGTTGATGCACAACAATCACAAATTATTAGTGGTGGAGTTTATCGTTTACGACAAGTAAAATAACAACTTTATTTTTTTAATGATTTATTATTATTATTATTATTCGTTTATCTATGAATATGTAGGGTCAATCGAAACGTTTAGTTGCACGTTTACGTGTTTTACCTCAATCAGGTACAATGCCACTTGTTCTACATGCTATACGATCAGTTGAAATTGGTTCAATAAGTACACGAAAAATTAATGCACCACGTCAATTAGATTCTTATCAAGATGAAGAATTACAATGTTTGAGACATGAATGGCTTGATTTAATTGAAAAACGTAAACTTTATCTTGAATCAGAAATTAAAATCTTAAGTCAACAACCAAGTAATTTTACGTTAAAAACAATAGATTAAATTTTAAGTATTCATTTTATTAGATAAAACATCAAATGATATTGAAAGAGAAACAACTTTACTTGAACAACTTGTACGTTTAGCTGAAGAAAGAAATTTTGCAGAATTTCCACCACCAGGAAGCGGAATACCTGGTAATAAGAATTTAAATAAAAGTATATCGTAATTGACTTTTTCATTTCTTTTTTGTTAATAGGTTCACCACCTTGTTGGATACCACCAGCAACTATTGAAGAACATCGTCCATTAATATTTCTTAATCTTGATCCTGTTAATATGAACACAGAAAATGATACAGCTGGTCTTAAAGCTACATTAAATGAAGAAAATAAAAATGATATGTTTAGATTACCATTACTTCATCATGCATCAGATGAGGTTTAACTATTCCTTTTTTACTCTTTATGAAAAATATCTGGGTTTTATTTTAAGGTTCGTGCTGTCGCTCAATGGGATCCGTCAATACATGAAGCAACTGAAATGTAAGATTTATAAGTATTTTTATATCACGAAGAAAGTCCTCCGATTGGCAAATTGCTTTTTGAGTCGAGACTATATGTATAATGTAGATCTCAATGAGCTATGAATACCTTGAAAAGAGTTCATGCTCTGAGGTTATTGCTGCAGAGACATTGGAATTTTACAGTATTTTTTAAAACGAATATATTCTATTATCATAGCTGTATCCTAGGAGAGGAAGAGTAATTAGATCTGAAACATTCATAAAAGCTTGCTCTCTTTAAGATCTATCTCTATGCAATATATCAAGTCAAAATTTGAAAATCAGTTTTTCTGTTGTTTCTGTATTTATTGACAAAAACACTGTATAAGTGTGATATTCTCACAGTAGTAATCTAAAGACGCGAACTCTTTTTCAGGGTATTCATAGCTCATTTGGTTCTGCATTATGTCCATAATCTCGATTCAAGAATGTTTTATCAATCGGAGAGCTTCCTTCGTCAACTATAAAGAATTAGAATGAATCGAAGAATAAATATCAATGAAAACTTACGAGAAAATATTCCGGTCTGTCCGCGTTCCTTTGAGCTGATATTCTGTCCACAAATAGGCCCTGGTAAACTATGAAACGTTTCCAAACGGTTTGCACCTACAGGCGTTCCTTACCGAGTTTTAAACTCTTCAAGTATTTTCCATGCATTTGAAAGTAATAACGAAAGCTTTTTGGTAATTATCAAAAGGTAAGGCACAGAAAATCCTTTTACGAGTGAACTTAGTGATAACTAAATTATACTAGACGTTTCAACATTTTTTTCTTCAGTACTATTTCAATTAAAACATAAACTATTCATCTTGATGATTTTCGTATGAAATCGAATATAGACTATTCAGCCGTACAATAAATGTTTGTATTTCTATGAGAAAATCATAGTGAAATTCTTGGTACTATGAGTTTCACATATGTGCCATCTACTTAAAATTCTCATTTTTGTTTAGGAATCGAGTAACTCCAAATAATACAATTGTATATATGATTGTAAAAATAATTGTATTGATATCTCAACCTGTTCGAATGGAACTTATTTTACGTAAACGTATTGCAACAACTATTGGTAAAACGGAAGGATGGTGGTCTGGAAAAGCAATGAAATATCTTCTTGGTTATGTAAGATTGATTTAAATTTTCTTACAATCGAAATCGTATATATATATATTATTTTCCTGTCAATCGTTTTATTAAATATTTAGAAACCATATAAACGAACAAGTGTTGTTTATGAAATTGTTTCAAGTATACCAAAATATATTCATGAAATTGAAGATCGAAAAAGTCTTGCATTAGTTGCTGGTTCTGAATGTCATACACAAAGTTATGTACAAAAATATATTCAATATGCATCAGCTGTTGACTCTCTACTGTTACTTGATAAATTAAGACAAGTAAAATTAATTTGATAAAATAAATAATCATAATAGAAAATTATTTTTATTTAATAATTCTTTTGTAGGAAGTTTCATTAGCAGAAAGTTCTGCCAAACAACAAACTATTCGAAAAGCAACAAGTGTACCCAATATTGCTAATCAACAAGCAAATACAGTAGGTTTTATTTACATTGTCATACTGATATTCTATACTTTAGATTCTTCGATTTTTCGTATCACTCAGATGAATTTGTCATAGGTAGAGGTGGAAAAACTAAAAAAATTGGACTTGCACAAGTCTAGTTCTAGATAGCTCCCGACGGATTGATCTTGAGTTCGAAAATTTTGATATTCACGAGCTCCAGTCGTATGAGAATTATGTAAGGTGTGATAGTCATCGAATACAAAAAAATCGAAAAACAATTTTGTATCTTCAGAGTGAATTTTCAATATCAATTAGAAAATATCATTGAGAGTATTACAGTAAGGTTTGAGTACGGGTCTCAACAATGTTAAACAGATTCAACCTCAATCGAGTCTAGTCAAGAATAAGATTTATCCCTGAGTACCGTATTAAAAAGCTCCTCTTTTAATAAAATGTCTGCTAATCACTTTTAAAGAATCCGATCGGTTACTATTGTTAGTTATACTGCTAATTATCGTATATAATATTAACTCTGTTTTCCTTCAGTGACACTCATGCTTACTTAATGTTATTGATAATGCAATTAGCCTTGTATGTAGATGAAAAATGTCATCGAATAGAATAAATATTCTGCTTTTATTTATTGTCTAAATGACATTTCCACAACATTTGCATTATAAAGATTCCTGATTGTTATATCAAAATTTTGATGAAAAACTTAAATTTGTTTTCTTACATAGGAAATCTTCTTTGAAAAACAAAATAACTTTGACATAGATACACGGACAGAAATTTCAGTTCTTCCAACTCGGAAGACAAAATCTGTTTGTACCAGATCAAGACGGTTAATTTTGAGATCTATTACATGATAATACTTTCTTAAATTATTGTAAGAATAATTGCTTTTCTTGAGTATAATTTCATATTCTTTACTATGAAAATAGAAAACATCATCAATAATTGTTTTTGACATAACTTAGTTATCGTATAATTTATACATATGATCAATATAAAACCACTTAATTAAACTAAATTGTTTTTATATAACACATATATATATATATATATATATATATATATTTAAAACATTGAATATTTCCCCTATAGATTCTATCAATAGCACCAATAAATTCTCGTCGAGAAAATGATGATGAACAATCTCCAATGAAAAAATCACCTTCAATACAAAATGACACATCTAATAGACAAAATCCATTTTATGAAGAAAATAAAATAGCTAAATCATCATTTCTCTATCCAAATAATGATACAACACCATCACAAATAAAAACAATCAATACACCATTTTCAGCATTTAGTCGTTCGGAACACAATGTTTCAACACCAATGTCAACACATATTGATAATATAAATCATAATGAAAATCAACATTCATATTTTGAATCTACAACACCAAGTATGTTATCACGTTCATTATTTATTGAACAAGAACAATTACAACCAGTTCAAACATCAAGTATACGTATACGACATACATTTAATATAGATGATCATGAAAATTTAAGTAATAAAAAACAAGATAATGATCAAGCATTATTATCTATAAGTACACTTGAAGAAAAATATTCTATACCAACAACAACAACAACAACTCCTCTACGTATTGAATCATCAACATCAAATAATGATCAAATAAGAGAACCAATAATAAAAAAAATTGTTGATATTAATGATGATGAATATCCAATTGGTTGTCGTGTTATTGTTAATACTGATCATCATATATTTAATAAAGTTGGTTTTATTCGTTTTGTTGGAAAAACTTATTTCAAAGAAGGAACTTGGTATGGAATTGAACTTGAAGAACAAGTTGGTAAATAATAGTGTTTTCTTTTCTTTATTTTTGTTTTGATTTTAATGTTTTGATTTTTTTTTTAGGAAAAAATAATGGTTCATTTGGTGGACATGTTTATTTTCAATGTCCAGATAAACATGGTGTTTTTGTTCGTCGTGATAAACTTCGACGACTAATAGAAAAAACGAATTAAGCTCTTTTTTTTTTTTTCAAATTCATTTTGTTATTTATTTCCTTTAAACGATCTCTAGTCGTTCTAAGCACGAACATATTCTTTCTTTTTCAAAATATTTACTTCATGATCATTAATTATTATTGAATTATAGACACACACTCACACACAAACATATAATACTATTCTCCTCTGTCAGATTATAATCATTCTCGCACACGCATATCCCTAATTATTATTATTAATATATTATTGTGTTAATTGTTTGATTAATATATGATAAAAAAAAAAAGAAAACTTATGTGTGTGTATAATTTAATTCATCCTTGTTTATCTTTCTTCTTCTTTTTTTCTTGTTCTTCTGGTTTTCGGTGATATCTGTTGACTTCCACCCTCCTTTACAACGGCATATCTTTCTTTATTTCTTGTAATGTGAATGTGTCTAATATGATTTTTTTTTTGCATATTTATTAACAAAAATAATATAAAGAAAAAAAAAATTTTGATATTCTAATAAATATTAACATGATTATAGAATTCAACCATTTGTGTATATGTTCCGGTCAAGGATAACGTAATGTAACTATCTATATTTGATGAGAATGTCGAACATACATATTTATTTATAGTACATTTGGTTAAAAGTATCATTTTTTTTCACTGATGAGATTTCTGTCGGCAAATAGTTACATAGATGCATATCTCTATAGATACACATATAGAAACTGGAAATGGAACGTCTTTTCTTTTTCTTTATTTCTATCAAACGAAGTGTTGAGTGAGTGGGAGGATTGTGTTAGAATATTCCGTTCATATATACACGAGTCAATCAATGGTGAATGAAGCAGAAAATTAGATAATGGACTATCTCAAATACTAGCTTATCATGTCTCCTGTCACTTGTTTAGTGAAGCCTACGATATTCTTTTAGACTATATTACGATTGAAATGTTTTGTCGTTATTGTTATTATTATGATTATTATTATTATTATTATCATTGCTATTGAATAGCTTAAGGGTGAAATCAGTTTCGAAAAAAGAGTTTAGAGAAAAAGAGAAGATGATATTTACACATAAATTGAATCAATTGAATTGAATAATCACTGTTACTACTCATGTTTATGTGAATAGTAAAGAATGAGCATGTATAAGAGAGTGCAAAAGCATAGAATCTCAAGTAAATTAATAATGATTGATGATTTCCTCTCTGTCTTTCTCTTTTTCTTGACTATACACCATCAAAATCATCATCTTTGCATCGACAGGGCAAGTAATTCTATCTACTTCTGAAGCAAAAAAAATCAATTCATAACCAAAAAAACGACGAATCAGTTCATCTACACTAGATTGAACATTATATTTATGAATTAAGCTCTTATTATATATATATATAGCAGTGTAGGAGGAAAGAGAACTCTAGAGAGTCAATAGTACGTCAATAGTAGAATTCAATATTGTTTGTAATTTCTCACTCTTCTTTCCTTTACATACAATTATATATATATATACGAATATAATAAAAATCTTTCTATGTGATTTTTCTATTATCTTCTTTTTCTTTTTAATATGTTTCTTTTTTCTCATTCAATTCTACTATCCGTAAGTACAAATTATTAATAAACAAAATCATTTCGATTATTTTTATATTCTTGTATCCTATATATAAACTAAACAGATAGTGATATAAATCAATTTATTCTATTACGACGAGCTAATTATTAAGATTTATTAATGAAAAAAATTGACAAATCATTTGTAACCTTTCGATATAAATCATCTCTATAACCTACATTTAAGGACATGTATATATACGATAGTAATGATTTATGCCGTTAGTATACATGAGTGCCAGATTTTTTTTATTACAGACTCTTGTATTTGATAGCCAATTCATTGGTGTGATTAGAAAGAAACAGAAATCGCTCTCAAATGCTTCTTCTAATCAGATACAATAGTTCAACATTGATGTGAATATTTTTCCCCAAAGGAAACACGTTTGCTTTTTGTTTGCGTGGAAGAGTACTACCAATAACACCATCACTAAGACTAACACTAACGCCACCACAATAGCAGTCGTCATCAGGATCACATGAAACACTAACAAAAACATAGAAGAAAAGAAGGAAAAAGAAAGAGAGTTATAGAAGGCAAAATCTTCTTTCTCTATGTCTTTGCTTCTCATTCTTTCATTCTTATTCTTCTTTCTAGCGGTAAAGAAACGATAAGAAAAACTCAAAGCAGTTATAGCTGTAACAGCAGTAATGGCAGGAAAAGTCGAAGTTTCCTTTGTATAGATATATATATGTGTATGTGTATGTGCTGGAAAGAGAGTAGAGCAAAAAAACACGATGATGAAAAGAAACGAAGAAGAAGAAGCAACACGGTACATTTTCTTTTCTATCCATTCAACGTCCAACTGGGCTGTTCTTCTCGAGCCTCAAGCAACATCCCTCATTATTATTGTGATTATCGTGTTCGAGCTATGTTACTGCTAGACACACACGCACACACAAACACATTGGCACGCATGAGAGAAAAGAAGAAAAAGCGAAATAGAGAGAGACAGAGAGAAAGAGAAAATATGCACACTTGATAGTATTGAAAACAAAAATCGACAACAACAACAACAACAACAACACAAAATAATCTCAAGCTCGAGTACAAAATTGATACTCTTTATTTATTTTTTCAGGTAGTTAGCTTAATTTTGTTCTTTCTTTATTATTCGTTAATTATTTTATTTTGAGTCATATATTTCGTAAGTAATTGCATCATATACGGGTCTTAGAATCGACATGAAAAAAGAAACAGTTTGAAAGCCGAAAACAGGTGCAGACATCAGCATGATTCCGGCCAATGAAGACGAAACATGTTGTATATGGGTACAGCCGGAAATTAGAAAAAAAATATTGTCTTGCAAATCTTTGGACTGTAGCAATCTGAATGAGTCGATGAATGAATGAATGAATGAATAGTCGCTTTTGTGCGCTTGTATATAACTGTGAATGGAACGCTAATAGAATATCGATGTGACAGTAGTTGTATGGTGCAGAAAAAAAGCAGTAATTATAAATAAAAATAGTAGTTAAGATGCATAATCAATAAATGTAAATGGTATTCGAAGACGTATGATGATGACAAGATATTGAAAAATCAACTGATAATAACAAAAAATAACCGATTAATAGAAGTCAAGAAACTATGTGATGAGTGTGTCACTCACGAACTAAATCAATATCCGTCATAATCATCATTCCATAGATAGTTTTTTTTGCAAACACATTATTATTTCTTTTTTTTTGTTATTTCTATTTTCTAACGCGTCGGGTGTCTTCTAATTAAACTGTTGCCTTTCGAGCCATAATATCTGATGAAGAAATATATATATATATATATATATCTGCGTGTGAGAATGCAGAGAAACACACATACCAACATGCGCAGAAGGGAAACATGAAGACGATTCATTGAGAATAAAGATAAAAAAGACAAACTAAATTTTTGCTATCTTATCTTATATTACTTTCATCATTGAATTGAATATTCGACAACACTGACATCATTCTAGACATATTTTTATTTCCACATTTGGTATCAAGCAATGAATAATCATCATTTATACACATATATCTCATCACTGGTAATCATTAAGCACACCATTTGGAAGCATTTGTTGCCTGGTTAGCTTATGTACAAATCGAAGATTTAGTTATTTATATACTTTTTACAATATTCATTTAATTATTAAAGTATACATAAGTTATGATCTCTGCTCAATAGCAGTAACAACAACAATTTATTGGACGACACCCAGATACAGTTTGATGTCATGAAACGAATAACCAGATGGTTTCCATATGAGATTGGTGAAGAAATATACATAAAGAATATAAAACATACTCAACGTTTGGCCTTTTCAAGTAAACTTTGACATTTGAAGGACATGAAAGACGAGTGTCTAAGCTATTCCTTTGGGATAAACTCATTTCTTTGCCTACCTTCTTCCTGGCTTTTCCTTCTCGTTTTTCTTCTCCTTTCTTTTTCTTCTTCTTCTTCTTCTTCTGTTTCTTCTTCTTTTTGCTCTCTTGTCTTTGTATGCTCTGTGACTTTCAACGAGAGTCTTGTCGTGTAATGTCTCATACAAAATCATGTAGAGCATCAAATTAGTCGATGACGCTGCCACACAGCAGTTACAGGAAAACGAGAAACAAGAAAGAGAGATGAGCAGTAGCACAATAGTTGTATTTGCACATATCTAGACAAAAAAAAGAATACGAGACAAGAAACGAAAGGCGATCTCAAACATTTCTATTTGAATGTATTCATGAGCAGCTACATGTTAATATATTAATTAAAGTACAAATTTTGTTTCTATTTTTTCTTCTTCTTCTTCTTCTTCTTCTTCTGATTTTAGATGACTTGAATAATAAAGAGATCTTATTTTTTATTTATTACAATAATAAAAATAACAACGGAGTCTGGTGTGTTGAATAAATAAAATGTCAAGTTTTCGATAATCGAGCGAGCTATGACAGGCATTTGGCCGCCGATCATCCATGAATCGATTTGATTGGAATAAACTTTCACCCGACGAATTCGAACGTCTACAAGAATATATTTCATGTAAGTTATTAATACACAACATTCTTTATTATTCAATATGTATATTTTCAAACGATGACAAACCATACTTTCAACTATCATCTATTAATATGTTTAAAATGAGTATAAATATCTTTTTTATTTATCTATTAAGATGCACCCAAGAAAGTAAAAGATGTTGTTGCCATTCTTCAACAAGATTCCACCTGGCTAGCTCATAGATATGATGAGGTATAGTAGTCTTGTTTTCTTGTTGTTAATTAGAAATATTTTGTTTTATTGTTTGTTTTCAATTAGCAACTTGATTATCAAGGTTTTCGACAATTTCTTGAATTACTCTTTGACAATTCTGATATACCAGAAGATCTATGTCGACACTTATTTTTATCATTCATCAAAAAACCTGCTGTTATCATATCGACCGATACATCATCGACCATTGGTGTTCTTCCTATTGTTACTGCAGCAATACCACCAACTACAGTAACAACTATATCAACTTGTCCATCATCAACATCAACAACAATTGCATCAACTATAACATCAAATCGTACATTTGAAATTGTCGATAAATTACCAAGTTTTTCATTTTTACCTGACAAATTTTTCCGACCACGACGAGGTCTTACTAATTTTAATGATGATACCGGTACAGGTATATCAAATGATTCAAAAACTCGAACTGGTAAAATAAAATCAAATAAATTTTTTTTTTGCAATATTTATTTCATCAATTAAATATAATTTATAGGTGTATGTCGTACTGGAAAAGAACGTCTTTTGCATCGAGGTAATTCACATGATCAACATCCTGAATCACCAGAAAATTCTCGACAATCATCAAGAAAATCTAATCCTTCTATTCATTCCATCCATTCATTACACAATAATGGTAAGAAAAAAAAAATTTATTTAAATATATATAAAATCTGTTAAAAAAAAACAATAAAAAAATTAATTTAGCTATATCAGCTGTTCCTAGTGCTGATGATCCTTGGGTATTTCGTACATCTCTATCACAATTATTAAATAAAATATCTGGTAATGATCCAACACGTGATGTTCATCATCATCATCACCATCATCACCATCATCATCATCATTTACCATTTCATTCTCATCATCATTCAAATGCACAACAAGCTGCTATGATTCAATCACAACAAGAAATTGATATACATACAGCACGAATTCAATTCAAGGATATTATTTGTTATTTTTCATTACTTGAAGGTGGTACACCAGAACAAAAACTTGAATGTAAATATCAATAAAACGAAGAAAGAAAAAGACAATCATTTCTATCCGTAATTATGTTATTTTTCTTTTTTTTCTTTTAGTTATGTTCATGTTGTATGATGAGGACAGTAATGGAATACTTGATAAACAGGTTTCAAAATAAATCTCTAAGAAAAAAAAATGAAATAATGAAATTACTTTATATATATATATGTAGGAAACGGATTCAATCGTTAATCAAATGATGAATGTTGCTGAATATCTAGGTTGGGATGTATCAGAATTACGACCAGTAATATTTAATAAAATTCATCATTGTTAAACATATCTATATATCTATAATTTATTTCTGATTAGATTCTCGAAGCGATGATGAAGGAAATCGATTATGACAATGATGGTGCTGTTACGTTAGAAGAATGGAAACGAGGTGGATTAACAACCGTACCTCTACTTGTTTTACTAGGACTTGATTCAGTATGTATTTTATTTTTGGTTTTTTTTCTTAAGAAAAAAAAAAAAAGAACAAAACAATCGAAAAGATTATTATTTATTTATTTGTTTTAATATAGAATGTGAAAGATGATGGAACACATTCGTGGAGATTAAAACATTTTAATAAACCTGCTTATTGTAATCTTTGTTTAACAATGTTAGTTGGCTTGGGAAAACAAGGTTTATGTTGTACATGTAAATTGATATTTTTTTTATTATTAAATTTTAATTAAACCAAATATATATATATAAATTCATTTATTTTAGTTTGTCGATATGTTGTACATGAACGATGTGCTAATCGAGCACCATCTAATTGTATATCGACATATGCTAAAGCACGTAAAGTTGATACAACTATGTTACATCATTGGATTGAAGGAAATTGTCCTGGAAGGTATTTAACAAAAAACAAATTTCTTTTTGTTTGTTTTATTTTTGTATTTTACAAAAAAAAAAAGATGTGATCGATGTAAAAAATCAATTAAAACATATAATGGTATAACAGGTCTTCATTGTCGTTGGTGTCAAATGACTTTACATAATAAATGTGCGTCACAATTAAAACCTGAATGTACATTAGGTCCAAATCGTGATCATATTATACCACCATCATGCATTTGTCCAGCTGTTTTGGTATAAAAATGAAAGAAAAATAAAACAAACTATTTAAATATATTTATATAATTTAGGAACGACCAAAAATACCACGAACTGGAAATGGTCTTAAACCAGAAGAATCATGTGTTGAAGGATCAATACAATCATTTCAAATAAATCCATTACCAAGTACACATCCATTATTGATTTTTATTAATCCCAAATCGGGTGGTAAACAAGGAGAACGGTGATTATAATTAAGATTCTTTTTTTTTAAAAGAAATATATATTTATTTTGATATCAGAATTATGCGAAAATTTCAATTTTTATTAAATCCTCGTCAAGTTTTTAATCTTACAAAAACTGGACCAATGCCTGGGTAAATTCCATCATAATAAAATCTTTAATATCATCACATTTATTTTCTTTTTTTTGTTTTAAATAGATTACAATTTTTTAAAGATCTAGAAGATTTTCGTGTTCTTTGTTGTGGTGGTGATGGTACAGGTAAAAATGAAATAATAAGTTTTATTTTTGAAACAAAAAAACAAAAAAAACATAATTTTTTTGTTATTTTGTCTAGTTGGTTGGGTACTTGATGTTATGGATAGAGTACCACTTCGTCGTCGAGCACCAGTTGCTGTTCTACCATTAGGCACAGGAAATGATTTAGCTCGATGTTTAGCATGGGGTGGTGGTTATGAAAATGAAAGTTTAAATAAAATACTTAAAAAAATTTCACTAGCACCGGTGATCATGCTCGATCGATGGCAAATTGAATTTAGTACACGAACAGATACAGACGAAAAAGGCGATGATATTCCATATAATATAATTAATAATTATTTTTCTATCGGTGTTGTAAGTATTTCGATTAAATTAAACAAAAAAAATAATAATATATTTTTGTTCTTTTTTCATTTGAATATTTAGGATGCTTCCATTGCTCATCGATTTCATTTAATGCGTGAAAAACATCCAGAAAAATTTAGTAGCAGGTAAGAAAATTTTTTATTTAAAAATCTATTTTATTTAAATTATATTTTGTTTTTTTTTTTATTTCAATAGAATGAAAAATAGATTATGGTATCTAGAATTTGGTACATCAGAAGCTATTTTTTCTACATGTAAAAATTTACATGAAGATATTGATATAATGGTAAATAGAAAAAACATAAAATATAGTAATATTTATTAATTATAAAAATATATATTTAGTGTGATGGTGTTTCTTTGGATTTATCAAATGGACCATCTTTAGAAGGCATCGCATTATTAAATATTCCAAGTATTTACGGTGGAATATCTTTATGGGGTGAAGGACATAGACATAAAAATCGTAAAACTCCATTAAAATTACAACGTAAAGATTCGTATGTTGAATTTTTAAGAAATTTTTATTATTAATATCATGTATATATATATATATATTTATTATTTGAAGTGAATACTCTACGAGTTCAACGTCAGATATAGCATTTGTTTTACAAGGTAAATTGATTTAAATATTAAAAAATAAGCAAAATTGTTGTGTTTTTTCTAAAGATATTGGCGACAAATTAATTGAAGTTGTTGGTGTACAATCAGCTATTCATGCGGGTTCTATTTATGCTGGTGTTCGATCAAGTGCTAAACGACTTGGTCAATGTTCATCAGTGGTTATCAGGTAAAAAAGCAACAAAAAGAAAAGTTATTATATGTTTTATTTAATAAATTTATTTAAAAAAAATCTAGAACTCGCAAAAGTTTCCCGATGCAAATCGATGGTGAACCTTGGCTTCAACCACCATGTACGATTTCAATAACACATAAAAATCAAGTTCCGATGTTAATGGCACCACGAAAAGAACGTAAAAATAGTTTATGGCGTTTATTTAAAAAATAAAAGTCGGGAAAACTGTGATAATCGAATTATGATAAACCTAACACACACCATATTAAAACATCTGTTTTCTTCCTTTTTGTTTTTTTCATCATATTCTTTTTCTAAACAGTGATGTTTCTAGTCTGATAGATATTATTCTCCATCATGTCAATGTGTGTGTGACATTCTATGAATATTTTGCCTATTAAGAGTACATCAGAATTGTACGTGTATGTCAGACGAAATTTAGCAATTGTTAGTCTTGATATTGATAGTGGTGTTTTATTTTATTCTTCTTATGTCCTATGATCACCGCCTTATAGTGTATTTCTTGTGTTTTCTACGATGGTATATATCTAATTATATATGTATCTTGTATTACTACATTTTTATTTCAAAGGCGTACACACATAGGCACAGAAAGAAAGAGAGAGAAAAAAAGAGTGACATTGAATAAAATGAGAATTAAATTAATGTTAACATCCACGAAAACGTGCCATTGGCAGTGTAGAAGATTTACGTATATCAAGCAATTGATTTGTACTATTTGTTTTTGCTAATGATGCTAAACGAGATTGATTTGTTGATTGAAATAAAATAAATATAGTTAATGGCATAGAAATAAGATAAATGATAAATAAAACATGATCAATTAATATAGCTATTTGTTTAGCAGACCATTTACTTTGAGATTCTGAATAAAATAATGGATGACGAAAATTAAATGATGATAATGCTGTTGTTGTAACTATTGAATTTCGTCGTATAAACATATTCATTAGTGATTGTCGAAAATATTGTATATCATGTAATAATTCTATGGCATCCATATTTGTATTTTCAGGTAAACCTTCATGAATATTTTGACGTTTTCTTAAAAATAACCAACGTTGT
The DNA here is from genome assembly GCA_905250075.1 of Rotaria sp. Silwood1. Classification (NCBI taxonomy): domain Eukaryota; kingdom Metazoa; phylum Rotifera; class Eurotatoria; order Philodinida; family Philodinidae; genus Rotaria; species Rotaria sp. Silwood1. The sequence continues at coordinate 116,966 of CAJNOP010000043.1, forward strand.
TTATTTAATTCAATTAATGATTTATGTACTGTAACTAAAATATTTTTTTTACGTTTTGGAATTTGATGTTGATAAGAATATTGTTCATGATAATAAATAAATATTGTTAATGTATTAAATATACATGAAAGAAAAACAAGAAGAAATACTACATTGGAATACAATGTTAATGTACAAAGACCACGTTCTGTTTTTGGAACATAAGTAGATATCAATTGTAAATAAATAATTAATGAAAGTAAAATACTAAGAGTAAGTGCTATTTTTTCACCACTATCTGTTGGTAAACAAAATGAAAATACAGCAAGTGATGATATAATACAAAATGGTAATATAATTTTTAATACATAAAAACGTGAAAATCGTACAAGTTCCATTTTAATTTGAAGTGTACTAAAATTACGTTTATGATTTGTATTATATAAATCAAATTCTTGAATGGTTGTATGTGAAATTTCCCATTCCGTATTGATATAATTATATAAACGTACAACATTATACAAACTAATTAATTTTAATTGACTCGAATCATATATCGTTGATTGAAGTAGAATAGAACAATATTGACGATCAAATGGAAAATTTAATACATCAATTTCACAAAATGAAACAAGTTTTTCTTGATGTGACCATGAAGCAAGACCTGTACAAACAACTGATATTGGATATTGAAGTTTTGATTCTTTTCTTAGTGGTCCTGGTCCATTTATTGCAATTATATCTGGTGTCCAGATTTCTTGTGCAGTAAAGAATATTTCTGAACGATTTTGTCTAATACATGGTTGTTCACTTATATTCCATTGTAAAAGTTCATCACACCATTTGTATTCAAAATTAACATTTAATGTAATAACCTTAATTTAAAGATAAAAACAAATTTTGTCTTCATTTATTTATGCGACATATCTTTAAAAAAAGGAGGGTGGAACTTATCTAAATCATAATACAAACCTGTTTTTGTGGATCAATACCTGCTACTTCAATTATTCCTAAACCAACAGCAACTGTTGTTTGACTAAGATTGTTCATTGATGGTCGTGTTAATATATGATTTCGATAACGTTTTGTTATTTTTATTCGGTTTCGTTGCACTGCACTATAATTTTTTGCATATATTGTTATTGATATAGTTATTAGTATTAGAGAAATAAATCCATATGTTGAAGGCATGCTTGAACTACTCTTTCTTTTCATAGAATGAGTTTGATCGAAAAAATGCAAAAAGTCATCCCATCATTTCCATAATCTTATAGAAAACATGATGCATGACATATCATTTGAAAATATATCCTTGACTAGAATATACATAAATAGACTAAAGAAATAACCATATCGTGTTTCTTTGTTTACAAGTTTAGCATTCGTTCTCTTTAGTTTCGTTTTCCAGAATATAAAAGAATAAATAAATTTACAATAAATTATCATAGTAATGCTTTTCTGCATTGAAGGGTGTGGGTGTTCTTTCTACCGACATCCACACCCACAGCCAACCCTACTGGGTAGAAGAGCTACCAGTTATTTTCATCCAAAATATATCCGCTTGAGTTTCATTTTAAGCAGATTGCACAAGCTTTCATTGCATTAAAGCAAATCTTTTGCGAAAACAACTGTCACCAATGTGGTTGCTTACGAGCAGTTTAGTAGAAAAAGTGATTATAATAACCAAAGCAATCGAATCTAATGCAACGTTCTACTCTTCCATGAAAGTATATTTTTTCGAGAGATTGTCTTACTATAATAGGCTTTGTCTTTTTATTTGCTCTCAGAATGAACTCAAAAAAAGACCTGTTATACTTTCAGAGAAAAAAATAAGTGCATCACAATAACCAATCATATTGAGTGTTTGCAAGAGCAGGCATATGGGAAACAATGAGAAATGGAAGATTCTCAGCATATCGAATGAGTCTCGAGGAAAGAAAAACGGAAAATACAATAAAAAGAGCATCCTCTTCGAGCCAAGAGAATCTTGTAAGGCGGACACACAAGAAGGAAGATTCACCAACAGGACATCGGTAACTTTTGTAATCAGCGGGCTAAAAGGCCTGTACTGGGAAAGTTAGTGTTCCGATATTACTGTGAATCAAAGAGAAGACCAACTTAGAATTAAACACATACACCCACGCCCATGGATACTTCTTATATGCGACCATAAGTCAAATAAAATTTTAAAATATTATTAAAACTTTCAACTTCAGTCAACA
>CAJNOP010000043.1:120771-173720 GCA_905250075.1 Rotaria sp. Silwood1
TCAACATTAATTTATTTCGATAATGATTGGGCTGCGAACAACGTTGTTGTTATCATACACCCTGTTAGAGAGCTATATTTTTTTGTTGATAGATATGTGCATAGTTCGTCGGATCAGTGACAGAAATTTTCTAACTAATTATATCAATGCCAAAGAAAACCCTCAGTTTTTAGAACATCAGACCTAAAAATTCTAGCCTTTTTTAAGACTTGATGATCTGAAAAATGAAATAGTTTAAAAATCAAAAAACTATTTGCCTCATTCGAAGCGACAAAGAGGTCTCGTTCAAATGGAAGCAACCCAAACTTTGCAGCTTGAAATACGTTGGTAGAAAAGTTTTACGCGAAACGCTGTGTTTTACAGCTTAGCTTCTAAGAAGCTTCTGATTGTTAAGATATGAAGACGTGAATTTTTTTATGAATGTGCTTAAATAAACAGAACATCTAACCTCTATTATCACTACTTACTAGATTGTAATCGGTGACTGGGAAGTAATATGTTTTAACCAGACACATCGAAGATAAGATCTTCTTTTGAGATTCGAACACGGAACTCCAATTTTTCATGATTTTTTTTTGATCATTCGTGTTTCGAAACCATGAAGTCCTCAACAAGCTAACGTCTAACAAATAAAGTAAAGGTAAAACAAAGAGTAATTGAAAAGTTTCGACCTCTCTCAGTAAATCGATGATATCTATGACAACATAGTTAATTGATCGAAGTATATAATTTTGTAGAGAAGGATTAGAGCTATGAGCTAAAAAAAACCCACACTTGAAAATGCATTAATATAGTCTAATACTATGGTCATTTTTCAAATCTAGAGTAAATATATTCATCTTACATTTTTTTGAGAAAAATTGTGGACAAAATTTTTTTCATATTATCTGTCATTTGTCACAGAGATGTTATATAAAGCTTTACGCTTTAATGGAATAATATTCATTCTATTTGCTAATTATGATTGTAGTTCTGTGGCACTATTGACATTGTTAAATGGTTTCACATTGAGTCTTATTTTATGGAGTTTACTGTTTCTACTTTGTTCGCTAATACAAGAGTTGACTGAATTCATTTTTCCGACAGTTGTTACAGTTTTATTTAAGTAATTCTCAATATACGTTTGAAATCGAAATAGATTATATATGTGCAGTAGAACGTTGACATATCATTTGATGAGATTGATGTTAATATAAATTTAATTCATCAGATGATGTCAAACAAATTATTATTGAGCATGAAAAATTTTTAGTGTAGAAAAATGTGAGAAAATAATTAGGAGTATTCAACAAATGTTTAAAACAATTGACCGACAATAAGATCAACGGATCACCCAAGTCGATTATTGATATTTATACGAAAAACTAGTCTTACGAATTGACATCGTTTAGACTGTTCATGGAAGATTTTTAGAAAAGCTTTCTCCAAAAAAGTAAGATGAAATTATTCATTCCAGATTAGTAAAATGATCATAGCATTAGATTGCATTTATGGATTTCTCAGTGTCTTTTTTTTGCAGATGATAGCTCTAATCTTCCTTTATAAAATTATATACGTATTTCGATGAATTAACTATACATAGATTTGTCATTGATATCAACGATTGACTAAAAGAGGTCAAAACTTTTGAATCACTCTCTAGTACATAAATTGTTTTAAACGGAGATGACGCAATCACATCAAAAATTGATTAAACTCGATGGCTGTTGTAAGAGACAGTGCAATTCTGTAATATAAAGAATATAGCAGCAGAATTCGTTATCTACAACTCGAATCATGTATAATCCATCTCTATGGTTCTCGAGACTTGTTCTCTAAAATGCATACACACCACCAATAATAGAGACGAAACAGCCAGTCTTCACTGAGTTCCATTACAAGGTATTTCAAAAAACAGATTTAACGATTTCATTTGCGTCATCTAAGTAGAAGTTACCCCTTCTTAGAGTCAATCGAGTTTTAGCTGCAACTGCACCTGATTGGGCTCGGATCTAAAACTTTTTCGATGACCAAATCGAAGCCTGAAAAAACCTGTGTATCGTTACGAGCATTCTGTACCTTACTTATTCACACTTCACACCTATCCTTCGCAGGTCTATTTTCCTGCCTCAGCTTGGAGTGCCTTGTTATTCCATGATGTTTTGTTCTAAATTCCAATATCGATGCACCATTTACCACTAAATGAACACTTTCTTATGCAAAATTCCGTTAAAAGTGACCCTTTTTGTCTAGTTAATGGTGTAGTTTGGCTTCTGAGTGAAAAATATTTTGATTATAATCAAATTATTATGCAATAAAATCAAAATTTTAATCTGCTTTGTGAATATTGACCATTGCAAAAGGGCCAAACCGCTTCTAAATTGACCATAATATTGCTTTTGTTACACAATGATTTTATTACAATAGAAACATTTTTAACTGGATGCAAGAAGTTTTTCTTGTAGTAACTGAAAGGAATCCGTTTTTCTTTGAAGTTCTCTTCAACATCGCTAAAAGAGAAGTGCCATCTACTTGCAAAAGCATTGTTCAAGACATAGAAAAACAATGAATGCGTTTTTGTTTTCAAGAATTGAACAACGTCTACTGATTGATTTATTTCAGACAGAAGATACGATGAAAATTTTCCAATTTTTCTTTAGCCATTTTTTGTGGCTTTGTTAACATCGGATTGCTTCAAAGCATTACAAGTACCTTGCCGACAATCTGGACACAGTATTCGTATTCTTTTGTAGCTGCATCGACTACCTCTACTCTTCGCTTTACCAGTACCACAGATACCAATAATAGATCTTGGTACGTCGATAATGTAACTGTAGTAGAAAGCAGTGGTTCAGGAACGAATTTAATCACCAATGGCAATTTTGAAAGTGGTGCTTCAGTCGGCTGGGATATATCTTCGTGCAGTTCAAGCTGCATTTCATCGATACAAAATTTGACACAGTGTCTAAACGCTACCGGTTCGTGCTATTACAATGCTTGTGCAGACACTAGTAATCTACAGTTTCTTCAACAATCATTCAATACTACTATTGGTACGACCTATAATGGCACTTATTGGATGCTCAAAGGTGGCAGTGGTGTGAGCTCAGGGATTCAGATGTATGTTAATTATTTTTGATATGATTTTCAATAGACTTCTCATAGAATATATAACCAACGAATGAAAATGTTGCGAGACTTTATCGATAATCAACAGTCACCTGAAAATCAATTCAAAATCTGTGATTCATAGTTTTATTAATTCAAGGAAGCCTTCTTGAAAGCGAACATTTCATTGTCGAATAAAGACACAATTGGCTCATTGATTTTTAATGTTTTTCAATTTTTCATTATTTGAAGTTTTTCCTACGTGGTGTGCTTTTTGTGAATCGAAAGCTGATGTCTTATAAAAGAATCTTGCATAAAGATTCGTACAACAAATGTGATCAGATGGAAGATTGATGATGAAGGTTAATAAAAAAGAATTGATATAGAAAACGTGTGTTACATGACAGAGTAGGTAATGTGAAGTTGGTGAACATGTATGGAATGGTCACGCTTGGAATTGGATCTTCTCTTCGCTTAGATCGAAGCATTTGAGGATGTTTCTCTAAGAGTCGATAACATGCAGACGCTAATCGATTAGTAGTATTGTAAGCGACCTGGAACATAAACTTGATTTAATGAGTGATAATCAATTCTAGTTCATTGAAAATCTCTAAACCACGTTTGATAAGAACGAGATTTTTATTTCCTTAACTGATGGAAGTGCGTATGAAAGAAAATGAGTTTGTAAACTTGTAGTCTTGCAATTGCATAAAAAGTCATGTGTTCAGATGTAGATATTCGGTGCATTATGTTGGGTGTGAGTATGAGTGAGTGTAGGTTTCAGTGATTGAGCCGATTAATGAAAGCAACACATAGAATGCATAGAGGCCTTCGCCGCTAGCAGCCAATGAGACATCCAACCACACTCATGAAACATTTTTCAGATGGACTTCTATATCACTATTGATTAAATGAAACAAATAAAAACTACCAATATAAGCATGATTTATATGAAGAAATGAAACCAACAGCATCGACCCTCATGCTTAATATAATCAATGAGTTTTCCAAAATAGACAATGCTCAATAAAAGGTCATAATGCATATGGACATGGGTTCATAAATGAATTGGCAACAGAGCATAAATAAGCACACAGTTGCAGACACTAAATAGTCGTATTTGAAACTATTTACACATGACGAATCAATCATTATTATTTTAAACGCCAATAATGTAAACCAGTACGTCTAAAAAAATTTCAGTGATCTGGATAGTAGAATACATGATGAATCAGTGATCGATGTGATTGTCTCCAATTTGAATTTATCACGATGACTATGATAGCATTTCAGACAAATAAAATTGGAAGGCCACCTCAAAAAAACAGTAACCGTATCGGTCGATCAACTCCTGATCATATCCAGAACAGACAAGTTGCTTATACGGCAACGATTAAATTGATATTTGAGAACAATTGACACATCGATGGAGTCTAGATAAGAACAAGATAATGCGTGTGATGAAGAAGAACTCCTCAAATAAATTTTTTGTACTAGTAACAAAAATAGACTGAAATCTTTCACAAACGCTATACTACCAATTGTGGATTGTCTACTTTGAAAATGCATCTCCGAATGTCATTGAATCTATCGAAAAATCAAGGAGTTACCAACACTAAAGGAAAGAATCAATGTATATGTCGATGTGATGTAGACAGATACTAAAAGAAAAACAAAGAAAAATTAACTCAATCAAAGACAAGTATAAAATCACAAGGTAAAGTTTTAAAAAGGAAACAAAACTGAAGAAAAGTACAAATGACAAAGATCACTACATCACAAAGATACTTTTACTCAGTCAATTTTACCATAGTGAGTCAATATCTTTTCAGTGAATTATGTGCGTATTAGTTTCTGCTTTGATTATATTCGTAACTCTAAAATCAAATTCTGGTATTAATAACAATTCGTCCTTATGAGAATATCTAGAATCATTTTTTATAGATTTTTCATTTTTACATTTGATTGTCAATAATGTGCGCTTGCTAGACTAGTCGAGAAACTTTTCTGATAGTGATGTGTCAGGACTTGTGGATAAAACGGATCAAAAGGCATACTGCTGACTGTCATAAATAACTTCAAATATGAGAACCATGACTTTATTTGATGTCTGTCTTCCAAACATAATGCGTTACTTAATATCCTATAAAGAGAAGTTTCTCTCCATAGTCTGGTGACGATATAAATAGAAGCCGATTCATCTTGTCTCAATACCATGTGTCTACAACGATAAATATTGACAGATCCTCAATAAGGTGATCAGCTAGTTTCAAAGCTTCTTCTAGCGACATAAATGGTTGCTTTTCATAGCTACTCAAAGATGTCTGAATAGTTTCTTCCTTTTCCTTAGAATTGGTCCATTGTAACCTAGAACATGAATATATTTCGAGGAGTAATAACTGTCTTATCAATAATTTAATTAGAAAAATTTACGTTAGTGATGTTTTTCGTCGGTCGATTTCTTTAATCAACTCGTTTAACCGAGTATGTACTGCTTTGACCCACAACATACACACTGAGTATAAATAATCGTTCCAGATTTTCAAACCTTCTGTGCGAGTCAATTGATTTCTATACGAACATAGGACATGTTGACCAGAGCTGCTAGCCTGACCTACAGGCCAGGCCAGGCTAAAGTTCTTAGCCTGGGTATGATTTAATACTAACATTTACTGTATTCAATTCTAAGAATAAGACGACTTCACGAGTCAATGATGATTGCCTCTGATATTTTTTGTTGATCATCAAGTCAAATCAATGTTTATATACGTTTTATAAGGTTTTTTGACCGTGTTTGTTACTATTAACTTTCAGTGCTCGGACATTTAGAATTTTTCAATCTCTTTTTGAATTTTCTCCTTTGATGATACACAGCTACAATTATTCCTAGCACTTTCTGTGCCAAAACTATTTAAAATTCTTCTTACTTATTCAATCTTATACTAAGAAAGATCACGTTAATCAGTTAAAGAGTTTAATGGTTCCAAGAGCTGGTCTAAACTAGAATTGAATTCAGAGTTTCGTTTAATTAAAATGATGGAGAATTAAGTCCTGTCCACTCTTAAAATTATCGTGTGAATAAAAGTCATCAAATCGTAAGATTAGTAGAAGATTTTAAGCTAATTTTGAGAAGTTCTCATTCGTACGTAGTTAAGATTGAAGATACCTTACATATCAGCAAGCATTCAAGGTAATCGATACTTTTCATATCTATGTAGTTATAACTTTAGCCCAAAAAAATTCAAATATCTCCCCATAAATTCCTAAATTTCAACATCTACTTGATTGACTACATGGTTGAAAGTGTTTCATTTCAGAACTCAGGCCCATATTCATGTGTCAATGATTTTCATAAAGCCGATCTTAAAATTGATTTATGAATGCTCTTAGTTGAGAATTAGCATACTACATTCTATGACTCTCATGAAAACAAGTCGGATCACAAATTGAAACGTATACAATGGATTAATGCTAATTTGTAAACTTCATAATAATAAAAAGTCTGAAACAACATTAGTTCGCCTGGTTTGGCCTGCAGGCCACACCAGGTCAGGCTGCAGGCTGACTTTTGAAATTGAGCCTGGCCTGCCAGGCAGACCAGGCTAGCCAGGTCAGGTCAGACTGAGAAAAAGTGGCCTGTTGGCAGCTCTGATGCTGACAACATCACAACTGTGTGAAATCTGAATTTGTGAACTTGTCAAAAAAATAAATTTGTTGTCTGAGTACTTTTGACATAAAACTACGTGAAATCTACCAATCTTGAGTCCAAGTCTACATTGATTGAAGCTTAAAAAATGTTTTTTCTATCAGAAATTTTAAAAACGTCGCAGAGATCTCGGAGAAATCTCATTCATAGAGAATTGTTGTTCTATCATTCTATTTAGTCTAACAGAATTATATATTATCCGTTCTAGGTTTTGAAAAACTAACTGTTGGGTTTTCTGAAATCTCTGTCTTCGAGAACTTGATTATCACTTTTATACCTTTATATTCCTTTTTGGAAATACTTTTCTGTATTTACATTACTTTTTGGATTGTTGTATCGTCTACGACAGCGGAAAAATAAACCTGGTTGAATAATTTTAGTGTCCACTGTATATCTTTTACGGTGTTCACTTTTATAATTATCATCACTAAATTCATATTTTAATTTTCAAACTTCCTCTATTATAATTGTTTATTTTGATTAATTATTTCATTAAACATTTTTACAAAAAAAAATTGCTAAGATAAAAGTCAAATCAAAACATTAAATGAATGAGAAAATTGTGATGGAATTCGAACATGAAGTGTATTATGTGTAAGCTGATCAGAATCGACAGTAATATTTGGATATCTTTCACAGACATATGGAATATAATTTAGAAGATTTTCATGTGCATATTTAGTAATTGAAGCTGGTTCAATACGAATTGGTGTTGATGAATTTTTATGATTATTTTCTAATGTATCCAAAAGTAAATGACGAATATTCATTGAAACAGGTTGACCAACAAGAGCATGTTCCTTTGAAATATCAATTAAAAACATATCGATTGGTGCAGATACAGAACGTTTTACTAGATGAGATCCATCATCAGTATTTTCTTTAATAGATTCTTCATTTTTATCTGTTGTCATAGATGATTCAATATGTTTTGATGTTCGATAAGATTCTTTTCGGTGTTCATTGCCAGTAGTTTGAATTATATCTGATGTTGATGTTATTTGACAAGGATCAGTAGTACTTGTTGTAAGTAGAGATCGCGAACGATCCATGTTATAAATCGATGGTGGTGTTGGTGCATCTATATGACTGTAAGCTTGTGCTACATATGGATTAGAATGATGATAAGAAAAATTGCTTTGGCCGTTGAAAGGTAAATAGAAAGGTGTTGAAAAGAGTGGAAAATTTGCATGTCCTCGTATTGGCTTTGTTGATGTTGAGTATATTTGTTGATTTGGTGGTGAATAATAATGATAACGAAATGATGAACTATTGGTAGGTTCACGACTCATAGCAGAACATTGTGTTTTATCACTTGATATACTTGGGGATGCATTTACTGTTTGAGTATAAGTATTATGAACAATGGCATCATGATTGCCACGCTTTTTCTTCCGTTTACACATTGACGATACCACACCCATACACGAGATCTAAACTTGATTGTTAATGCTTCTGTTATGAACAATCCCGTTGTCTACCTATCGTCCGTTATTTCTTTTTCATTCGATTTAAAAAGAAAAAAGAATCAATATATTATTTATTTTTTTTTGTGTACCGCCATCATCTATACATGTGTATGTGTGTGTTGCAGAGTAGCACAAAAATTGGATGTACATTTAGCAAAAAAAACAGAGAGAGAAGAAGAAGAAGAAAGAGAAGACGAGTCTTTACCACATCTCTATACATATTTATAGATCTAACAATCAATATACGCCAATGCAGTCATACAATGACAACGACATTTAACACCAAACTACTTCAATTTCAGTCATATAGGACATGTAAATGATTATTTTAATGCATACATATGCATATATGCTGATTGAATTTGAACAAGTCTCTTACTCTCCTTCTCTCTCTTCATCATCGAATGTCAGACTATAATTGTCAAGTATATGGCTAAAGTACCATCTTTACTTGTATGCCACAACAAAAAAGTAGAATAAATTAGACAATTTTGATTATTTCGATTGATATGAAAAACATTTGTGAGTTTTAGAAAAAATTGATTAAAGTTACTTTCATTCAACTAAATAATCAATAAATATCAATCAATTGATGATCTTCTGAGCAAAATATATACTGATAGTTAATTTCCTTTCGTACAAAACATATAAATCGTTATTTACAAATAAATAGAAGCAATACTTAAAAAAAAAATTAAACATTACTATTTGGTTAATACTTTATCGGTTCTGATAACAGCAAGATCTGTAACAGATAAAAGAGATCTCTAGCATATTATGTCCTGATTTAAATAGTACAAAGCCATATAAATAGAACACCATCTATGAGAATATGACTATAAATGAAGCACCTAGCTGAGACTAAAAATAGAGGCAAGATTATACTGAAAAGATTATTCCAAGAAGTGAAATATCTCATTTAGACTGCGATTTTCTTGTGGTAAAGTAAACATGTATTATATATTGCAAAAGATATATGTGAGTGTTTGAATGTAACCAAAAAATTTCAAAAAATAAATTCTTATACAATTTCACAGATCATTCAAAAAGTTCTTAGTTTGTGTCTGCGCAAAGAATCTTTTTAGACTCCGTAACAGAAATATCTTATCTTTACAGTGCACTGCTATATCTACTAGTATCGTTATGATGTTTATTTGATATGTTCCTCTTTGAGATTGGCTTCATTGGTAAAATTCATATTAAACTGATGCATAGATAATATTAAAACATGATATTCAAAAACGCAGCTAGGTGAAGTGATTGTCTGATTTTGGTAAGCGTTTAACTTGTTCTTATATGTAACTTTTTTTTTTTATTAATATGAAGTTAAAAAAAAGTAATGTTTGATTTTTTTTTGACTTCTTTACTCTATGTTTATTTGTAAAAAAAATGATCTATAGGTTTTTACAAGAAAAGATTAAGTATAGGTGTATCTGTTGCTCTTAATATCATTAATTAATTTATATTTAGTTGGATGAAAGTAACTTGTACATAATTACGGAGCAAAGCTGCATCTTCATCGACTAATGTAATATTGACACGACATTGCACATATGAGTGAAATAAAACTTTTTGATACTATTGGAATGAAAAAATGAAACGAGATATAAACAATTTCTGAAGAGTATATTTGATTATACTCTATGTCTGATTTAAGAGGCAAAAGTATCGTGACACTTCATTGAGTATAAAGAGAAATACACTTTCTACAGGTTAATTTAATAATAAAGTTGACTTGACTAATTGAAAAGAGTTGCGGCATTTCTAGCTTTGTATGAATCATAGAAAGTCGGGAAAAGGCCAAAATACGCTCGAATTTGCTTGCTCTACCCTCTACATTTTGTAGTATAATGTAAATTTTCCTTGCACAGTACAAGATTAAGAACTGAAATTTTCATCACTTAAATAACATTTTGTTTTACATCTACTATGAAAACCTGAGCCAACGAGAGCGCCTCATTGTAAAATTATAGAGTAAACATTTGTTAAAACATCACTGTACAAAGTATAATGACCTTATGTTTAGACAATTCCATTAGTTTTTCTCTGAAATAAAACTGAAAAAGGAGAAGTTTTTTTGCTAGTTTGCTACTCTAAGAGATCTCTCTCTACTCGTATGGCTTGCGTGCTATCAGCTCAACCTCAGTGAGAAAGCTAAAATTGAGTTTGTGTCGCTCTACACAAAAACATGCAATTGTCCGTCCAACACTGTTGGCGTTAGATGAGTGAATAAGGAACAAATAAAATTTAAATCAATTACACTTTTTGATAGAAAGTCAAATGCTGCACAAACTGAGCTATTTTTAATTAGATCCTTTTTGTCTTGCTTAATTATAGTCAGAACGTTTCCTTTTCTTTGCACATGCTGCCAAAAAATGACGTTACTTGTTTGTAATGTGCTTCTCAGAAGCTAGCGATCGTATGAAGTAGAAGACAGCTGATATTTAGTGTTAGACACTGACAGTGGAATAACATAAAAGATATTGTTCAAATTGATTACCGAGAACAAAATTTATTGACCAAATACAAATAAAATCTCTGCTGTACCAAAAAATTGCAATTTACTCATATGTATGTATAAAGAGTGTTCCCTGACAACTGATAATAAATTGTTAATGATATTTTTCATATTTTTTTCTGACATAGAGTGCAGAAATTTTTATCATATATGCATCTAAGCAAGATCGTTTATTTTTGAAAGTTTCAGCTTTCTACCTATAACTACTTGTCAATGTATTTCACCAATAATTATACGCAGAAAGCTAAGTATTGTAAAAATAAAAGACCTCGATTAGATGTATATCTGATATAAATTTCAGTGGCTCTACATCAAGAAAAGGTATGAAAAATATTATTAATAATTTATCACCAGTTGTTATGGGACACTCTGTACACATAAACTATATGTATATATATATAGAGTGTCTAGAAAGTCATTAGCCAAAGAAAATTTGAATATGTTTACTATGCTTCAATGAAACGAACTTATGTTTTCTGCGGGTAAAGGACAGTTTCAAGTTTTTATTTATTTATGAACAGTGCTTTCATACACATAAAGCCAGCACACTATTGTTCATTATATCACTAAACAACACACAAACGTTTTTTTTTGCTCATAGCCACAGGCTGAAATTATAGCAGATTCGTTCATTTATTTGTCAAGCAGTATAGCTGTATGTAATGCAACAACACTAGTATGAATGAAATCGTCCTTCATTGTCCAAACAACCATGAAAATGTTGCACAACAATGGGTAAACTTAATGAGTGATTTATGGTAAATAAATCTTCATCAAAGCTGTTTAGTAATATAGTGAACAAATATTGGCTGGTTTTATATGTATGAAAGCATTTTGCATAGATGAAATAAAACTTGAAACTATTCTTTATTCTCAGAAAAAAATCAGTTCCTTTCATTGAAGCACAATAAAGTTATTCAAATTTTTCTTTGGCTAATGATTTTCTGCACATCCTATATATACATAAATTAATACTTATCAATAAAACATGCGTTTTTCGTATTCACTTCAAGCGATAATCTCGAAGCATAATCTTCTTTTTTTTCTGCCAAATATCAAAACTTCTAACTAGCGTCCTCTGTTGAAGCAGTTTTATATTATTTTTCTTTAGAGGTTAGTAAACAGTGACTCAAGATGACGAGTGAATTTTTATTATTGACTAACTGATTGCACTTACACTGCATCTTTTGCTTTTCTGTTGAACAAACATATAAGAAGTGAATAAATTTGTGTTTATTTACAATTTAAATGGCAGAAGAAGAGTGAGCGTAGTGTATTGCTTGGATTACTATTGCTATTTGATCTTTGATTATTTCTCTTCCTCTACGCTGTCTATTTATTTGCTCTGATCATGAATAAAATGCGGGAAAGTCATCATCAGGCACCAACACCGATCAATGCAAAAAAGTAAACGCTACATACATTGTTTGCTATTGCTTATAAGCTCTTATTTTTGGCTTTTGCGTTGTTTGTTTTTGTTTTTTTATTTTAGTTTTTGTTTTTATCTAGTAATCATTTAATATTGTTTTCAGAACTATGGCTCCATTACATGGTGATAAAAATGAACGTGTCAATATTCGCATTAATGATACAACAGCACATAACATTCATAAAGCTGCTGTAACACGTGATTATATCAAGCAACCACGATTAAGTAAGAAAATAAAAGCAAACAAGAAAAATAGGAATTCTTATCTTATTTCATTGATGTCTATTTTAGCCTATAAAACTGTTGTTGGTGTCAATGGTCCATTAGTAATTTTAGATAATGTTAAATTTCCAAAATTTGCTGAAATAGTTAATTTAACATTACCTGATGGTAGTACACGTAGTGGACAAATTCTTGAAGTATCAGGATCAAAAGCTGTCGTACAAGTATTTGAAGGAACAGCAGGCATTGATGCAAAATTTACAACAGTTGAATTTACTGGTGATATTTTACGTACACCAGTTTCAGAAGATATGCTTGGTCGAATTTTTAATGGTTCAGGTAAACCCATTGATCGTGGTCCATCTGTATTAGCTGAAGATTATTTGGATATTAATGGTATTAGTTTTATTTTTTAAATAAATGTATTCATTAAAATAGAATATGTATTTTAATTAGGTGAACCAATTAATCCATTTTCACGTGAATATCCTGAAGAAATGATTCAAACTGGTATATCAGCTATTGATGTTATGAATAGTATTGCACGTGGTCAAAAAATTCCAATATTTTCTGCTGCTGGTTTACCACATAATGATGTATAGCATTCTTTTCTTTTATTTATATAGAAAAACTATTTCAATTAAGAGAGGACTAAGGATCACCTATTTGTATGAGACACTGGTCAAAATTTTAATTTTTGAAGTTTTTATTTGCATTACAAAGACTGTCATATAAAATCATCAAGTTTAAATTTTTTGTGCATTTACATGTTCTATAGTAAAATTAGCTTAGATCAACTTTTTTGATTATACTCCAACAAGTTAGAAAGTCTTTTCATGCAATATATGAATAGATAGAGTATGAGAAGTTGAATAAAAAAGTAGCCTAGGCCCTTTTTTTTTTAAATCAAAAGAATTCCATGATGAACGTTATATTTATTTCATACAACTTATGATTCTTTGCAAAGTCGTAAAAAGATGTTGACTCTCGAGGCGAAACGAGATTCACATAGTGATATTTTAACAGATAAAAAAACATTAATAGCAATTTTCATGGCCATGACACGATGGTAAAGTCAAATATATGTGTTACGCGTAGTCAACATCAAAAACTAAATTGAATCATATATATTGTAGAGTAATATATTTTCTATGAAAAAATTACCTATGATTTCTCGTGACTGTAGTTTATTAAGGTTTTGCTTCGTACTTCTCCAGGGGTTAGTTTTTGACGTTGATTTTGAATATTATATTATTTTTTGTTTTACAACCGTGTGACGTCCATGAAAATTGCTATTAATGTGTTTTTTTTTCTATTGATATATCACAAGGTGAATCTCGATTCGCCTCGAGGGTCAAGCTTTTTTATGATTTTGTAGAGAATTATAAGTTGTACAACATATATAAAATTCATCATGAAAATTTTCGATTTAAAAAATAATACTAAATTTACTGGTAAAAATCTATCTTTATGAACTTATAAATTATGGCTTACTGCACTCATTTTGTTCAGCTTTTCATACTCTATCTATTGATATATAGCATAAAAAGATTCTGCAACTAGTTAAAGTATAATCTATTTCAGACGACGATCTCTTTTTAATGCACATATAAAAAACTGAAAATTGTTATTAATGCATCTGTTCCTTGAACCTCTCACGAATCATCTCTTAAAATTATTCGAAATTTAGATTGCTGCACAAATATGTCGTCAAGCTGGTCTTGTTAAACATGCTAAGGATGCAGTTGATAATGATGATAATTTTGCCATTGTATTTGCTGCTATGGGTGTAAGTTATTATTTTGATTAATAGTTTAAAAGAATGAATTTCATTGTTTCAAAGGTTAATATGGAGACAGCTCGTTTTTTTAAACAAGATTTTGAAGAGAATGGATCTATGGAAAATGTATGTTTATTTTTAAATTTAGCTAATGATCCAACGTAAGAAGAAAATAATATTTGTTTTAATATATGTATATTTTGAATATTGTAAATAGAATTGAACGTATTATCACACCACGTATTGCATTGACAACAGCAGAATTTCTTGCTTATCAATGTGATAAACATGTTCTTGTCATATTGACTGATATGAGTTCATATGCTGAAGCTTTACGTGAAGTGTCAGCTGCTCGAGAAGAAGTACCAGGTCGTCGTGGTTTTCCAGGTTATATGTATACTGATTTGGCAACAATTTATGAACGTGCAGGACGTGTAGCTGGTCGACATGGTTCAATCACTCAAATTCCTATTTTATCTATGCCTAACGATGGTAATAAAAAAGTTTAAAAAAAAAAGAAAAGAAAGTCGCTTATAATTTTTTTTTCATTTAGATATTACACATCCTATTCCGGATTTAACAGGTTATATTACTGAAGGACAAATCTATGTTGATCGACAATTACATAATCGACAGGTAATGTGTGAATGTATGAAAATTATTAACCTTAGTAAATTGATTAGATCTATCCACCCATTAATGTACTGCCATCATTATCACGTCTTATGAAATCGGCTATTGGTGAAGGTATGACACGAGTAGATCATGCTGATGTTTCCAATCAATTAGTATGAAATTTTGTTCTTTTTAAAGAAGAATAATATATATTTTTTTTCTTGTTGGTTTTTAGTATGCTAACTATGCTATTGGAAAAGATATAGCTGCAATGAAAGCTGTTGTTGGTGAAGAAGCTTTATCATCGGATGATTTACTTTATTTAGAATTTTTAGGCAAATTTGAAAAGAATTTTCTTACTCAAGGTGATGATTCATTTACTTGCGAAAAGTTTTTTTTCTTACTATTGAAAATATTTTTTTTTATTATTTTAGGTGCTTATGAAAATCGTACAATAGCTGATTCATTAGACGTATGTTGGCAATTACTTCGAACATTTCCACGTGAAATGCTTAAACGTATTCCACATAATATTCTTCAAGAATTTTATCCTCGTGATGGTGGCAAAAATCTACAACAGCAACCAGCAACAACAACAGGATGATGCAATGACTATATATATATATATAGAAATGTTCTTTTTATGCATTTATATATTTCGAAAGGAAAAAACAATAAATCTATATGTGTGTGTGTTTAATTGTGCAATATCTTATGTGTAGGTGTGTAGTCGTTCGTGACAGACCGGTTTTTTTCTAACTAACATTTCCACCTTGATACTCCTCTTGTTAATGTGATTCTATCCTTAAATTTATTTCATTGAATGTTGTTGCCGAAACAATCATATGTTTCATCACCTTTTTCGTAATTATGTAATTGTTTATTATTTGCCTCTTTTTTTTTCAATCCTTATTTATTCAGTCAGTAATTATGCAAGAGTTATGACATTGACTTTATTATTTTAGATTATTTTCAATTTTCTTCTACATATATATATATATATTAGATAAAGCGGCATTAAAAGGTTTATTTAGTAAAGAATTACAGAGCGTTTAACCGTTTCGTATCGTATGACAGAGCAAGACATTATTAATCTTCGTTCAGCTGACCCCTTCGCCGATGTGACCGGGAGAAGTGCATTGGATAGTGGAGCTGGTGGTGCTGCAAGTGGTCAACGTAGCTCCCATATAATACATATTCGTATTCAACAACGTAGTGGAAAAAAAACTCTTACTACTGTTCAGGTACTTTATTTTTATACAATACTTTAATGGAGGGATGAGAAACATGAATAGTAGACATTAACATACATGAAAAGATGTTAGCACAATATCTATGACATTAAAATGTGAAACACAACGTAGTTGTTCTTGCTAATCACGAGGAGAATGTTTTAATGAGAAATTATTTTTATACAAGCTTTAATCGTATATCAACAACATCTGTGATGACTGTTGACTAATAGATTTCGGCGATTTTAAAAAAAAAGCTGAAACCGGAACGGTTAAATCATTAGATACAAAAATTCTTAAATCTATGTCGAGAAATCTTAATTTTTTCATTCTTGAGATATACTAAAAATTTCTTACAATGAATTTACAATTTTCATTTCTATCAGATGATTTATACGGTTTTGGTTCTACGTGATGTTTTGAAAATCGAATTGAAACCGTCGAACTCTACTGGCTAGTGTCTGTAAGGATCTGTGGCGGAGAAAGGAAGGTGGGTAGAGCCTGCCAAGTCTAAAATTTTAGTGCCCTCATCCAGTCGAACCGTACTTTGATAATCGCAATGAAATTTTCTAATCGAAATAGGATAACTGCCCCAAAAATAGGAGATACTTTTTTCTATTTCTTTCTATCAGATGATTAGCACACCTGACAGATTGCCATATACTTCAACAATAGTTGTAGATCATGTTTCAAAAAAGCTATTATTCAAAGACTTCAAGACTAAAGTCTTTATTGTTTCTCCTTTGAGTTCAACATCAGTTATAAATATTATACTTTTTTCTCTTTCGTTTTGTAATTCATAAGGGTATTGGTGAAGAATTTGACAAAAAACGTCTTTTAAGTGCATTCAAAAAGAAATTTGCATGTAATGGTACTGTTGTTGAACATAAAGAATATGGCGAAGTAATTCAACTTCAAGGTGATCAAAGAAACAATGTGAGTCAATTTCTTCAAGACATTGGACTTTGTCAAGCTGAACAAATAAAACTTCATGGTTTTTGAACACAAGTTTTATTGTTCATAATCGTCAATTTTGACGTTATTTGCTATTCAAGAAAAAAAAGAGACTAATCAAATATTCGTTTTGTTTTTTTAATATGAGTGTGTGCGTCTGTATTCAATCTCCTTTTTTCTATATCTTCTGTTTGTCATTCATTCATCTATTTCAAATATATACATATATATACATCCATACCAAGGCAATGTTTTCAATTTCAGACATATATATATACATATTTCTAATAGAAACTAGATGAATTCAAATCAAACATCAATGTTAAGTGACGAAGAAGCTACTCTTTATGATCGACAAATTCGTTTATGGGGTGCTGATGCTCAGTTAAAGTAATAAGAATAACTAATATTTATTCTTAATTTGATTATTATGCTTTTTTCTAGACTTCGTCAAACACGTTTATTACTTATTAATGTCAATAGTTTATCAATAGAGGTATGTAAAAATTTATGTTTAGCTGGTGTTGCTAGTATAACGGTATTTGATAATACACGTGTTACATCAAATGATATTGAAGAAAATTTAACATTAACAATGTCATCAACAGATATAAATGAATTTAAATCGGTTTGTACATGTCGAACTTTACAACAATTAAATCCACGTGTACATTTAATTGCGGAATCAAATATGACAATTGATCAAATTGATGAAAAATATATTGAACAATTTGATTATGTTTGTTTATTTAATTATTATGATTTTTCAATTGTATCACATCTTAATAAACTTTGTCGAGGACAACAACATGTAGATGAAAATGGAAAAAAACAAGTTTATTTTTTTTGTGCCGGTACATTTGGATTATATGGATTTGTATTTAAAGATCTCGGTGATAAATATGATTATCTTAGGTAAATATTATTGGTATAATTGATGTTCAACTCGTTCACATTTTGAAAGTGAATTAATTTTGATTGAGATTGAATAAGTATTATCTAGGAAATCTATCGGTGAGATTCATCAAATCGAGAATATTAATTAGTGAGCTTAAAAATGAGATAGAGTTCCAAAATGACAATTATACAGACACCCATGGGTATCCTTATCTAAAAAGATGGTTATATTCTAATTGCGAAAAAAGAGCAGATCACAATAGTTCTCTGTATAATCTTCATTTATTTTGCAGGGTATGATAAGAAAAATGTTTAGGGAATTAAAAAAAAAGATTAATATGAGAATCTTCATCAATAATACAAAAGTTCTATTCAATAAAAAAAAAACAAAAGAGAGACATCATATTTTTTTTATGTAACATTTCCTTGACAACATAAGGTAATCTATCTAAAAGTTTCTCAATAATAAGATCACCATGTTCATAACGTCAATATAAATTATCAAATCTGTCTTGTATTGCATTTGTGGTAATTGTGTTTGATCTAGCTGTAAGTAGAACCACTGGATGGACTTCGGATCTGGTCGAGTCCAAAAACTTTGGACATCACAGGCCTTAGCTGCAAGACTAACTTTCATTGAAATTAATACATAGTTGAAATTTTTTTCTTCTTGTTCAGAATAATGAAGTTCGGCGATCTCTTATCATCATAATTTTCGACATTTTTTCTTTACGCATGTGTCCATGGCTATTGGTATTGACAACTACTTGACACTACCCATTGATTATTCTAATCAAATAATATGAAATTCATTAGTTTTCTTTCTTGACAGGTTTTGATAAACATGACGAGAAAAATATATAAGGTTATGAGGTACGATTTTTCTACAAATTGATGTCTGTCATTGTGTTTTTCTCTGACAACAACAGTTATAGATCTCTGTCAATCTTTCGTTCGAATATGAAACTTATCTTGGTAACGACTGTAGATTAATCTCATAGATTTATTATTGATAGGTGACTATCATTAGAAACTAAGAATATTAAATAAATAGAAGCGTTATACATTATCTGTGAATTTCTTACTTTTTATTATATGCTATGATTATAGTGGGTCTCATGGCCACTCAATGAAAACATTAAAAAGACAAAGTACATAATATTGACTTAATAGAATGGAGTATTTTTAAGCGAATTTTTCTTAAAAATATGTTTCTTTCTTTAGTGAAAATTCAGTTGGAAGTGAATCATTAATAAAAGGTGAAGGTGGTAATGAATCAAAGAAAAATGAAAAAATTACAACTAAATCGGTAATTAAATCATTTAAAGTAATTAGCAAAAACTATATTTTATTTCTTTAAGACTCGCAATTTTGTAACATTTGAAAAAGCATTAGCCACAGAATGGAAACCAAATCGACGACAAGCAACAACACGTTCAGCTGTAATAACATATAATTTATTACATGGTAAGTGTATATATATGTATATATGATCAATATGAAATTAAATGATGGTTTCTTTATTTTTAAGCTCTTTTGTCATTTTATGAACAATATCGACGGGCACCTGCATTAGTTACACAAGATGTTGATGTACCAAATTTAATGAAAATTATTCATGACAAAATAGCTTCATCAACAGCTTCTGCATCATCATCAAATACTATGAATAATGAAGAATTTAATGAAGAATTAGTCAAGTAAATAATATTTTTATCGAATCAATATTATACATATATTAATATTATACTTATGTAGGGATATTTTAACAGATAATAATGCTGTCTCATCAATTGTTGGTGGTATAATGAGTCATGATATTGTCAAAGTAAAAGATTTATTAAAAATAAAATTAATAGTTTTATTGATTGATTTTCTTTATATTAGGCAATTTCAAAACAAGAACCTAAAGATAATTTTTTCTTTTTCAATGGAGTAGCATGTGTTGGATTATCAATACCAATTGCTTGTTAAACTTGTTAAATACATTCTAGAATCTCTTATTACTTGTTCAAATTTCTTTTCTTTTTTTTTGTTCTGTTAAAATTTAAAAAATAAATGTTACATATATGATTAGTTTCAAATGTTCATCAAAATTTAATGTTCTATAATTTATTCGATTGTTTATAGTCATTAATAAGTAAATACATTCAAACAAAACTTGTAATCGAGAATAAATAAGCTAATCACTTTTTCGAAGACCCAAAATAGGTATTATAATGACTAATATTATAATGACGATGGCAACAGATACTGAAACAAAAATAGTTAATTTCTAAACGAAAAATGGAACGTTTTGCACAAACGAGCATAATTATTTTGTCTTTGTTCAACTTACTCGTCGAGAAATACTACGTGATGTTCGGCGAACTAGTGGTCGTTCACCTTGTGTTGCTGCATTTTCAATAAAAGCAGTATTAGCAGACATTGTATCCAGAGCATTTTTGACTTCCTAAAATAAAATTATTTAAAAAAAAATTAACAATTTCAAATCTAAATTATTCTATAGAAAAATTCAATATCCATACGTTTATTGTTAATTTATTGTTCAAAGGTTCCATAATATTTTTTTCAGTTTTACGACAATTATTTTGTAACTGCGTCAATTTTTTAGTATGATATAAAGTGTTTCATTATTGACGTTCCGTATATGAATGGAGAATATCCTATCCAAGCATTTTCCTTTTATCATATGTCAGAAAAACTTATTTGATTGGTCAAATACCAAGGATGTGTTATTCCCAATTGTAAAGCTGATTGAGTCTTTTTTTTCTTCATATTGAGATTTGTTTGTCCGATACAAAAACTAGATCTAGAATATTAATATATACTTTTTTCTTGTTAAATGACGTCATCGCCTAAAAGTGTCAATATAATTTATGTTGCTTTCGCGTTATGACAAACAAGAGATCATTTACTATTTAAAAAGGCAAAGAATATTATTATAACAAGCAAATCGTTGTTGTGTTTTTATTTTTTTTTCTTTGCTGTTCTGTTTTTTCTTTGTTTGAGATGAATTTCTTGCGAATGCATGTATCCTAGAAGATTCAGCTGCATAAAAAATGAATCGACACTACGATATTGCCATTATGTCATTGACGTGTCACACAAGAGAGAGAGAGAAAAAAGAAAAAAAGAATAATGTCTTTTTTTTCTTCCTTTTTTTTCTTCTACGCTTACAATGATCAGTATTATGCATACAAGCAAGGTGCAGTCGATTTCTATTGAGTAGCGTCATATATAAAATCAGGTAATATTTTACCCTGTTTTTTTTTCTAAAATGCAAATTACTAATGCACAAAAATCCTCTCTAACTCATGCTCTATTGAAAAAAAGAAAAATAACAATTCATTCGATTGATCTTTACTTTTAAGAGTAGACGAGTAGTTTTTTGTTTTTTTCGATTCACTGTAGAAAGAAGAACATTCGAACAGACATCATTGCAAGTAAAGTTATTTTTTGGATGACTCATTGTAAATTACTACATAAATATGTTTTTTCTTTAATAAAGGTTTCTGTTTTTGTGAAAAAATGGCATCGTTTTATCCATCATTTTTATACAGTGAGTGACTAAATTTTATATTGATGAACATCATAAGGAAGTTAATTTGTAGATTTCATCATTTTTTTATCTATTTTTTGTCGATTTACATATTCACAAGTAGCAACAGACTCATTGATATCTCCAATAGTATCTAATTCGAATGATACAACAGGCTTTACGAATACACCTATTAATATTAATTCGATATTGTCTTCGAATTCAACTCCATTTTCAAATAATTCAATATCAGTTAGTACTACTACTTTAACAAATCCGTTAGACATATCAATGACGACAATTACAACAGTTGATAATTCAACAAGTACAAGTATTTCTACAAATCCATCAACAAGATCTAGTGTCGATAATACTCATCCCTCAGAGGGTAAATATAAGTTAGAATTATTAATAAAAAAAGAAACTATATATATACACACACATTAATTGAGATAAAAACATGGCGACCTTAAAACAAATTTATGTAGTTCTATGAGATAAACAAGTGTTAATAATATTTAGAAAAAATAACAGAAGAATATATGTTTGTTTTTGGTTACGGATTATTATATGCCCTTTTCTTTTCTTTAGCATCATCAAAACCAGGCTGGTGGTTATTGGTTGCCCTTCTTATAACAGTAGCCATCGTTATTATTGCTGGTGTTATTTTCTATAATCGACAGCATTCTCCATATAGACGGTAAGGATTATTTATTAGAGCAATATGTTTTATATTATGATGCATGCATATGATTTTTCTTATTAACATGACTTAGCTAGAATCATGTAAAAGTAATGACAGCCTTAATAAAGATTATATATTTATCAATAATAAGAGAATATATAGATGAATTTTGCATTCTTAAAATATATTACTTCAATGTTGAAATAAATAAATAGAATCATTTAAAATTCTATACTTTCTTATAAGATTAAGAGAAAAAATTTTTCTTATTGAAATATGTTTTGTTTACTAGTTCTTTTTGTATTGTTTTTATTATCTAAGATATTATTTTGCTTCGAGGGTAAGGGTACATGAATGATTAATTTTAGATTTATTTCCTGTTTACAATGGTGTAGACAGTGCAAGTTCAGGTATATGTCATAAGTTAACTTAAATTTTAATAAATTATGCTTCTCTCAATTTTTGTTATGTTAATAACAGTATTGTCTGACATGCAATAGCATGTTTCTTCTTTATATTGATTGATTATTTAATTTATTTTAATCAATTTCTAAATTTATGTATTGATTTTTCTATATTAGGTTTCTTCGAAATTGGCGATCACGTGAAGATGATACAGATAATATTATTTTACAACTTGAACAATCAGAACTATCACCTGGACAATGGCCACCTCGAATCTCTTTTACTTAATTATTTATTAATTTTTTTTTCTGTTTATCTATATAGATATATAAATAAGAACAATTTTATTTGTTATAAAAATTTAATATTTATTTTGTGAAAATTATTACAACATTCAATCAAGTTCGATGGTTAATTTGTTTTCTACGGTTAAGTGTTTTTTTTATTTGCATAATTCGAATATGAATGATTTCATTTCGTCGATACTACATTGAACTTATAGTAATCTATATGGCTCTTTCAAATGGTAGAAACTAATATAGTGTAAAATATGACAACAATAAAAAAGCAGTAATACAATTTGCATTTATAACCTCTGAACTGGAATAAATCGAAGTCTAATTCAAATATCGCGTGAATATCGTTTGAAATTTGACGCTAACTTAAAATTTTTTCTTAATTGATTGTATTGCTGATGAGAATTAATCATTTTTTATGAAGATCAAAGAATTGACTACAAACAAACTATTCTTAAGTTATATGCTATTGGATGTACTATTTTTGTTATCTTTGTGTGATGAATAGGTCAAAGTATTCATGTTTACAGATGATGTGCTGAGCAAAAAGCCACCCCCAATCTTGAGAAATTTCCATTTGTTCTGAGCGTTTTATTCGTTTTCTATGCTCACTAATTTTCAAAAAAACGCTCGATTCCACTCCCAATTCTAACGACTTCTAAACATCCCTGAATATATATATTCAGTTCAGTGATCCATGAAATGTCTTATATGCCTTTGAGATAATAGAAATATAAATGTATTTGTAAAAGATGTGATAGTATATAGAAAATTGCACTACAAACCTTTTCTTTTTCAAGCTTATTAGTATTGATCACAAATACAGGTCACTCTGTCATCATCATCATTAATCAAAGGATGAATATTTAAAAAAAATATTGTATTGGTGCAATGACTTTGTTCTCAAGTTAATTATATTGTCGGCTCTTTTGTTAGGTTGTCATTATTAGCCAAAAAAACAAAATGGGCGTGAGATTGATTTAAGTACATGAGTGATTTTATATGCGTGCTATCAAAAAAAAACAAAAATGATAAGAAACAGTTGAAACCATTGTTGTATAAATAGCACAGAATAGTAACAAATCTGTACAATCTTTTTTTTTGATTTTCCCATGTGTTTTTTAATCATTTTGTATATTTGTCACCTTCTCAGAGTGTTACTTATATAATTCGAAACAACAAATGATTGAAACAAGAACGAAATATGATAAACATAAATTGTTTCTCGTTCATTTAGCTTAATATAATCAGATAGAAATGATGAGTATATGATTGATAGAAAATATGAAAAATGACAATTTCTACATCATATTCGAGTATTACACGATGAGTATGTTACATAACTTGGTTCATGACTGCTTATTTTTTATCGTTCTAATTTTGTTCTACTAAGATAATATCTTATTGGAGATGATCATTCAGTTCAATTTCTTGTGCTACAGAATATGAATTACATGTCTTATTATTCATTTATTTTTTACAAATGAACGACCCGGTCATCCATGTTTCTTTTTACTACTATTCATTTTAAAATATCATATGCTTCACTGGTTTTCTAATAGCTATTGATAAGAACACAACAGAAATCTGCGGTTTTTACCATTCAAGAGAGAAGATTTGAGGTCATCATAGTAGATCAAAATTTGATTGGTAGATGATTGATCAGTTTGGCGTGTTTTTAGGGGCAATTTCCAAAAATAATAATTTGAAGTTATTTTCCTTTCGGTTTATACTTTTAATAACATTATTCGATAGACGGAGATCTTCTTGTTTGATCTACATAAGGCTAACAATCATAGTTTGTTTCATTCGAGAGTTATAAGACTTTTCCTAACACTTCCGCTTCCAGTCAATAGACCTGTAATCATCTGCAAAAGCAGCTAGGCAGAGATAATTCATCGTACTTTTCTTTGTTACGTGGAAGCTGATTGTGGAATTTCAGAAATATTGGGATAACAGTAGGGTACTCACTGTTCAATGGACTAAAATCGCAAATTCAAGGAAAAGTTTTATTACACTTGAAGAGGATAAGATAAAAATGTTAACCTTGCATGGATCGAAAGGGAAATAACTTCAGAATATCATTTTCGACAATCTCTAATAATAACTCATCTGATCGATCAACAATTGACCAATCGAATTGTGTCATATTTCGATAGTCTCAGGTTTTCTTTTTTGAACGGTGAAAGTCGTAGGTTTCTATGATGTTCCTATCAAAAACAATTTAGAACATAGTGAAGCCCATCATAGTTTGAAAATAGATAGCAGCTTTAATTCGTAAAGTCTTGTGGACAACACGAAATGTTATAAGTCTTGTTATTCGTATTAATAAGCTATGAGGTTCTGGCGTACAACATATTAGTTCATTGATATTTTTTTTCCAAAGTAACGTTTTAGTCAATCCATTCTTGATTGGATAGTATTTGAGATTTCATATTTAGATATCTTAGATGATTTAATAAAAACTTAGACAACATTGAATAACTAACTATGAACCATATGGGTGTTGTTCTTTTAGCAAGATGAGCTAATAAATGAAAAGAAAAGATTTAAGACCTAGTCAAAAATCAATTAATTTTACAATCTCTACACCTTTTGAAAATAGTAATCAAAAGAACATTACTAGCTTTCCCAACAGTTCTTCTTGTTTGATAATGTATATTTGTTTCTGTGTTACTTATTATCGGTGCTGTTTTTACTCTAAGCACATATATTCAAGGTCATTTTGATAAATATCGAACAGCATAAAAGAATGATTTACATAGTGTATTTGGACTATATTCAAGAATGTAAATCTCATCAATATCTTACCAGATTGTTTATAAACGTAATTGTTCGTATGACGATAGTCGAAATATTTTAAGAGCAATTATTTCTGATATGTCGCAAGTCTATTGCATAAACTGATTCTTTTCTTCAAAATAATCTTTTAAGTCAAGCAATTTCATTTTTTTTTAGTTTTGATTGGATCATGTACTACTGTAATATTTTGTTTAATATCCTATTGTGAAGAAATAAGTGGTGTAGAAAATTATTTAATTATTTTTGCTAATATTACAATTCGAATTATGTGTCCCATATTCATTCTTGTATTAAAGTTAATCAAATAGAATTCATCGGAAGCAATATAAAACATTATAGATTTTTATATTTTTACTTTGTGTAGTATTTTTAATGTATATAGAAAATAGAAACAATAATAAGGATAACAAATGTCATGCAACAAATGGCAAATAATAGACACAAAGAAAACAATTAGTTTTCAAAATATCACTTGTCACGTCTTTGACTAGCTTGACATCTACTACCATGGTTACTTGCTCAGCCACGAGAACTACCAACATGACTCTCTCGGCCATCACTACCACGAAAACTACCTAAATACAAATATATCAGCGAAGTTGAAAGACAAATCATCTATTCACCGAGAAAAAATAGTTGCAATCCTTATGTTAATTATATCTTCATAATAGAAACACATGTCTCCAAATTTGATTACTTATTCTAAAAGTGCTCGAAATTTTCTATCATTCCGTTTATTCATGTTTTAGTTGACACGCATGCAATATCAAAACAAATTGATTTCGATGAAGGTACTTTCATTATCAGAGTTCCACAAACTTGTTTTAGTCATTGTTATCAAAATCAGTTTTTGAAAAACTTTTTATCACTATAGAATTATTTTTTTTAAAGTCATGATAAATGGTGCTCCAGAAGTTCTGCAACGATTTTAAAATTCATCTTCTTGTAGTTAACAAGAGCAAACTCTTTGCAACTTTGGCAGATTATTTTACCTACTCAGTATTAAAACATTACAAATCTTGAAGACCATAGCTTTTACTAAGGATGAAAAATTGTGACAACACTATCATGTAGTGTCTTGCCGATTTTCCCAATCTTCTTGATCATTATTTTTAAATAAAAAAAATTTGAAAATACAAATAAACGCATATCAAGCTATCCATGTTCATGCATTTCATTACCATCATGATCGATTACTAATTATGATCATGCTAGTATTTTATCAACCATTGGTTGACATACAGAAACACTAATTTTGATCCATTCCTTTTTCGATGTCGTTTTCCAGTTGTTGCATATTTTATTTTATTATTGCTGTTTTACGAGGTACATCTGATCTTGGTAAGTCTTTCATCTCGTTTCTCTCCAATATTCTCCAAATTATTAGCCTCAAAGCATTTTGACTTGCACAACAAGGTGAACTTTCGGAGAAAAGAAAAAATTCTGCAATTTCTTTTGCTGCCTATGATGAATGTAAGTTTTTAAAATGTAATGCCAAGGAATAAAATGCCTTTTTATCTATAGCAGACGGTTAATATGGCGTTCTGAATAGATTTAGTTACAACAGACGACAGTTTATGATTATTTATATTTCGCGCATTAGCACATGTAGAAATGAAAATGTGTTTAGTAACAAATAAACTTTCTGTTCTGACAAGTCTTCGTTTTAAGCTATTGAAAAGCTAATTAAATATTACAAGACACTGTTGTCAGTTCCTGATGTAGGTAAAGCTATCGCCTCAAATTTTGTAGTTATTTTAAATCGTTTCAGAATTTTTGGAACACTCTTCATCTTCGAAATGAAATAGGACCAGATAGTTTATTAGAACTTGCATTGCTGAACATTGAACGTGAATTTCAAACTAATTATGGTGAAATGATAAATGAACTCATAGCATTAAAGAACAAAAAGAAAATAATATTTTGGTTGAACTGATAAATAGTTTTCTATAATGAATTTGTAGCACTACTGAGTTTGTTCATATCAAGTTTTAAGAGCGCAAAAAATAAACATAATAAAACCAAGGGGAAAGGAGCGAAAATGCCGTACTTCAGCGTACTTCCTGTACTTCCAAACTATGTTATAACTGTGCATCAGATCTCTTTATCTATTTCAAGTCTACTATCGATCTGTGTTACGGTATGTTAGCCAGAGTCCAGTCTACGTAAGTCTATCTGACAAGAAAGTCCAAATACTTCATGGTACTTCCGAATTGGAAGTACCATGAAGTATTTGGGCTTTAGGGTGAGGTTGACTTAAGTAAGCTGGACTCCGACTAATATACCGTAACACAGGTCGATAATAGACTTGAAATTGATAAAGAGATCTGATGCACAGTTATCACATAGTCTGGAAATACAGGAAGTACGCTGATGTACGGCATTTTCGCTCCTTCTCCCTTATAACAAAACACTAGGACAATAGTAGCAATTGCTAAGCCTGAAACACAAAATCTATAAAAAAGACTTGAAACTGACCGTGAGTCTTTATTGTTCTATGCTTGTGCTTTTAGAACTCACTTGCCACCAAGGGAGAAACGGCAGACTTGAAGTACATCCAAGTACTTTAAAATTGTATGAGAGTACTTTGAAAAACACTTTAGAATTACAAAAGAGTACTTTAAAATTACAGAAAAGTACTTTAAAGTAGCTCAAAGTGCGTTTAAGTAGTGTAAATTACCTTCAAGTACAAAGTCTGCTGTTTCCCCTTGCTTGCCACACTGAAAAAAATAGAGTCTGATCCGTAATTATTAGCTTTCCCAAACGAAATACAGTCATTACTCAACACCTCATTTAAAAGAAAATCAAAATTTAATTTATATATTAAACAAAATGTAATTGTGAAAAAGTCTGAAATGAAGAAACGAAACTTATATTGGCAAAGAAAATAATATAATATGAAGCATTAATACAAGTGCACCAAGAGAATTCAACATCAGAAACAGTACAACATTATCATTATGAGAGCAATTACAAATGTATGGTAACATAAGGAAAGTATAAGTAATTAACAAGGAAATAAATTAGAAGAAAAGACGATATTTTTATAGCTTATTTATTACTTTTATATACAAAGACATTATCAATAGTTAATACAATAGAAATGAATGAAAAGGAGAACAAAAAAAAACAATGGAAGAATAGGACAGTGCTAGCGAAGTAAACAAAGGAAAAAATTCAAAAAAGAAAACTTCATACAGTAACACCGTCTTGTTCGTTCCACCATAAATAAATAGCAAAAAGAAAACAGCGATTAAAATTAAAAAAGAACTGTAGGCGCGAATTTTATATGGATATTTATTATTGTATAGTCTCGTGGAGCCAGTTTGGTTTGACAAAATAACATAAGTTTTAAAATAAATAAAGACTACAATAGAAAGACAAAATAAATAATTTGAAAAACAATTCAATATGATATTCCTTCATGCTTGTCAATCCTTAACATGATGTCTCTTATTAATGGCCGCCTTAGTCTTAGGTTTCTTAGTCTTAGATTTTCTAGTAGTGGTTGCTACTGTAGTTCTAAATGGAGTGGATCTTGTTGTTATTGTTGTGGAGGCTGTTGTTGTTGTTGTGGAGGTTTTTGTCGTTGTTGTTGTTTTTGTGGTTGTTGCTGTTGTAGATATTGTGGTAGATGTGGTTGTTTTTGTTGTTGTTGTTGTGGATGTTGTTGTGGTTGTTGCTGTTGTAGATGTTGTGGTAGATGTTGTTGTTTTTGTGGTTGTTGTGGATGTTGTTGTGGTTGTTGCTGTTGTAGATGTTGTGGTAGATGTTGTTGTTTTTGTTGTTGTTGTTGTGGATGTTGTTGTGGTTGTTGCTGTTGTAGATGTTGTGGTAGATGTTGTTGTTTTTGTGGTTGTTGTGGATGTTGTTGTGGTTGTTGCTGTTGTAGATGTTGTGGTAGATGTTGTTGTTTTTGTTGTTGTTGTTGTGGATGTTGTTGTGGTTGTTGCTGTTGTAGATGTTGTGGTAGATGTTGTTGTTTTTGTGGTTGTTGTGGATGTTGTTGTGGTTGTTGCTGTTGTAGATGTTGTTGTTTTTGTGGTTGTTGTTGTGGATGTTGTTGTTGTAGATTTTGTTGTGGTTGTTGCTGTTGTAGATGTTGTTGTTTTTGTGGTCGTTATTGTGGATGTTGTTGTTGTAGCTATAGGTTGCGAACAACCATAGAAGTTTCGAATTGCTTGAATATCATAGAAACTTAAAGTGTCGGTTTCTCCAAACGTTATACTCGAGTTAAGTGCCACCAGGGTATCGGAGCCGTTTATACTAAAAAAGTTTCTACCATAATGCATTATTGAGTCAAAATCATAAGGTGTATTCACAGTATCCACTTCACTGGTATTATATTTTCGGAAGTTATTTTCTTTGCCTAACCAATGTTAACAAATCGAAATATTTTTATGATTTTAAAATAAGAATTTCAATGAAATAAAATTTATCTAACCTGGTATTATATTCTCCCAAATGACTCTGACATAATCATCGCGATCTGGTCGTGATTGTTCATGACGGAAGCCTAAATTGATAGAAAAATTAGACTTAAAATGGTACTCTTCTTAATTAATTAGAATTCAACTTCGCTAGTGTCGATCGATATAGACAATATCTATCACACATAGTAAATGATATCCAATTCAAAATGAGGAATTTTCATGTCTAGCTGTATTTTAGATCGATTTTATCCCGTAGGTAAAGAGACAAAGTAAAAATATCGAGAAAAAACTTATTATAAGTGACACTTTTTGAATACTAGGAGAATACTAATAAGATTCAAACTAAAAAAGTATTCATTTTAGAAAATGGCATTGGGTTTTTACTTTGAATAGTTAATCAATATTCATAACAGAATACCAAACTTAAGAGATACTTTTCTTCAGACCGAAAATTGTTAGATTTGGCAATTTTCGTTTTTCTCTGCTCTATATATGATTTCAAATGTTCTCTATCTATTGGAAACAGTTCATGCATCACAATATAACTCTATAAAGCCAAAAGACTAAACAAAATGGAATTTTTTCGCTGAAAAATATACAAGTTTACGCAGTATTTCGTTGTTTTTGAAAAACGTTAGATTTTTACACCGAAAAATGTAGAATCGCCCCTTTTCTTAATCACAATACATTCGATTGAGCTGTTACTTTCTTCTTATCACATTAGAAAGTATTCAGAGTTGTAACTTTTTTTTCTTCTTTGAAATATGATATACCGCTGGTTCTTACCATAGTTTACCAAACAATAAGTTCCTTTTTTTAGAAAAACAAAATAACAGAATATACATTTTGTAGGATGAACTCAGGATGTCGGTTTTTTTCTGTACGAATAAAGAATTTAGACAATCAACGCAGTGTCTGGCATCTATAAACACAATGTTTCGCTTTATCAAGCATGTTGCGATTGAGAATCAAGGCAATAAGAAAAGAAGGAGACAATTCGCACCGTTATGACCCGAACATCTCCTACTGAAAAGCATCTAGGCATAATAAATCTATGACAACTTTTCTCTACTCATCGCGATGTATTTGCTTTAAAATCTTCAAAATTTTTTGTTAAGCTGTTATCAAAAATTGCCATCAAGAGGTGAATTTCCTTTAAGACTTTTCAAATTTCAAATTATCATGATCAAGATGAACACCTTTGAACTTCAATTTGTTCAAATTCTAATCTTAAGACAACTAATGACAAGCTATATACATATAGTTTTACGAATATTTCTTTAAAAGTTTCTCAGACTTCTGTTGAGCTCTATTATGTCTTGAACAATAGTGTATTTTGCTTTATTGTTTGCTTTCTATTGATATTTCAATTAAGTATATAGTTTAGACAGTGGTCAATACTTAGACAAACAATAAGAAAAAAGAATGTATTGTATTACCTAATGTATGGATTAATTCATGCATAATTGTGCCTGTGTAAAGACAACCAGTATTTTGCAATGTTACCGTTCGATTCAATGTATATCCTGTGAATCGTCCAACCTGGAAAAATTGAAATATAAATATATTAAAATATAAATAAACAATTCTAGTAAATTACTGACATAAGATGAACAGCCTATTCCGTTTTCAATTATGATGTAATATTCTCCATCAGAAGCAACTTTCTCACGAAATTGTACACAAAGTACATTATTAACTGCTGTTAAGTTTTCTAGTGTTCGCATAGCATTAATAATTATATTTTGTTCTTCAGTACCTACAAGTAAACATATTCTTTTCACGGGATTATTTATATATTATGTCAAAGATAGAGATTAAAAATAATCTATTATTGAAAAACTATATAAATATGACTTTTTTACCACATATTACATTTCAACATCAAACACTATTATTACATGTCAAAAAGAAGACTTACTGTAATTCGATGAAATAGTATATGGCACAATTCCACTTGGCCAACGTACATAATCACCAAGCACTGCTACACCTCTCTAGATTGTATTGAAACAATGAAATTATTATTAGTTCATGAACAGAAGATGAATTGTCAAACTTACACGCATTTTAGGAATACGTATGTCACCTTCGAAATATCCACCTAAAAAATCACAAGCATATATATATATATATATATATAGTATTGTTCGTCGTATCAAACAAAATGATCAGGTTTTTTTATTATTCGCTAGTAAATCACATTTATCTATTGTTTTGTAAGGGCACCAACAATATAGTTTTGAATAGTAGGTGATACAATGTTCTCATAAAAAGTATCTGATTTTAAGTCGTTTTGTTCGATTTAATTAGGAAAACTTCTAATCAAGATTAAAAATAACGATTTTATCCAAGATACACTAGCTATTATGAATGATTAAAATATACAATATTAATCATTCACAAAATTAAATATTAATAGATATGAGATTTGATATCAGGCTCAACGAATTCTAAAAATACTATATAATCTAATGAAATGCATTTAATGTCCATTATGAAATGTGATTGAACGTCTTGTAAACATAGACTACTTCGATATTTGACTACTAGATTATCACAAAATCAGACCAAAAAGGGTCAATTAATTTCATTTTATAGGCCTACATATTCATCCGAAATCAATATAACTAGATTGTTTTTTTTTCATTTCAGGAGATTTTTCGATATAATACTTACCCATTTGTTCAAAAATTCTGTTTCTCTTCGACGAATCCTTAATTTCAACAATCAAATATCATAAATTATCTTAAAAGGAAAATCATCTGTATAAAAACTAACCGTTGGTATTGGTAACCCATGTAAATTTGTTGTAAGAGCAAAAACAATCAGGACCAATAAACATATATTAGCCATTTTATATCCTTGATCTTGATTAGTAATATAATGCCTTTGATCAATTCCTATAATATAAACTTGTGCTTTGGGGTACTCACAAATTCGAAAATTCTAATGAATAATATTTTACATCTGCTATCTTATAAAAATCATTCTTTACGTATCTTTTGGGAAGCATATAGTTTACTCATAGAATTCTGTCTGCTATAACTCAAACGTAATGCAATTTCAGAAAAAAACACTAATTGTTTGTATTTATCTTGCATTCATCATTAGATTATAAACACTAAAATAGCATTTTTAATTTTAATAACGAAAAATGTTCGTTAAATTAGTTTTATCAATCATTATAAAAGAAACAGATATTTCAACTGTTGATCGATGAGGAAGTTTTCTGATCTAGTGGCTAACTAAGATATTGTCATGTAATTGAACGACAACAAACAGACTACAGATAATTTAAATAGAGACATTTTACCGAAAACTAACTCTCAATACAACTAATTTGTATTTCGATCTCAAAACCCAAGAAGATTTTAATGTACACATTTATGAATGCTGTCATAAGGTTTTAAATAGGAACAGTAAATCTGATGTGAAAGAATATAGTGTAGCTTAGTTTGACATATTGTCTTCTTATTCACTCTTGCATGTATATTGTGTCAAATATGCAAAAGATTATTTTCAAGAAGGTCAAGTAAAATTATATAAATCTCACAGATATCGATTGAATTGTTCAAGAGTTATTCACGTTTGTTTTCTCGATTGACTTTTGGAGCACCTAGTATTTTTTTTTCATTTTGAGGACATAGAAACGTTGAATGAGTGGTGAAAGTTTTTTGAAAAAAATTTTTTTTTAAAGTGTTTATTTAAACGATGAGGAGGTGGACGCGGGCAAGTTTTAAAAAGACTGATACTTGACACCACACATGTATCTCAAAATTATGGTACTAACACATAATGAATGGTTCTAAGCACCATGGAACTAACAGTTAAATTTGTGATCTAAATAGTATTATACTCAATGGAACATGATGCATAATCGTTCTCGGCAAATTTTGGATTAAATTCTTTGATGGCACATCCATTAATTTTTTACTTCTTTTTTTTGGTTTTACTGTTCATATTGATCTTATCAAGACGAAAATGAAATAGACAACAAAATTTATTCAATAAAAGAAACAATCAACATTAACTCAAACTAAAGACAATAGATAAAGAACCTTAAAACGGCTCTAGAAAAACAAAACACTGGGGCTCTATTTCTAGGTAACAGCAATTGAAATAGAATAGTAAGAAAAACTGGAATGCATACACTAAGACATTCGTTTATTTTTTTCTTCTATGAGTAACAGAAAACCCTGGGAAAACATTAGAATTTTTTTATTTATTGTGTTTAATGAGACTTTATTTTGTGAAATTTTGTCTAAATCAATGAGTTTATGTTGTTTATAGAGGTTTATTTCCATTAGAATATTTTTTTTCAAAGACAATGTTTTGAAAATGAATTCGTACATTCCAAATTCACCTAAACTTGAATGTCTACTGTGACATGTAATATCTTATGACCAACTTTCATAGAAAATTCACGAGTGCTCTCGATTGAAATCTAGTTTGTTTTGCAAGTTCCGAGCAACAAAAAGAAAAGTAAAGATCTTTAAGCTTGTGTCTTTTGATTAGTATTTTTTATTGATGTTTATTTCTCTTAGAGTTTCATGTTGCTCTATAGATGATATGTAAAGTGCAAATAAATTATACTCGTATAAGTTATGTTGATTTATATTGCAAGAAACAAAAATGAAAGAGTTTTTAGCTAAAATAGTTCCTGTGTTAAAATAATAACTGTCTTCTCGCGAAATTTCAAAGTCCAGGAATTTAAAATATGAATTCGCTTTTTCATAGAAATGCTTTCGAAAATCATTTTTCGATGTCATAGAAAAACAACGAGGAAAATAGGACTACTCTTTCTAGTAAAAAAAGAAACATTTCATAAAAATCATAAAAACATGATTTTTAATCAATGTGATGTAATTAATAGCGGTGGAATTTGAATCCAGTTTTGTATGTATTACATTGATTATACTAAATTTCTTCATGATGTTGAAATAGGTTTTAATCAAAAATAATCAGAATAATCGATGAAGTTTCGATATTTTTTATCAATTTTTGTTGATAATCGATTTAGAATCGAGTTTTCGTATCACGTTTTTTTCATGATCTGTCTATTAAAAAGAACAAGTACGTGACAGTTTTCCTTAATGCAAACGAAACTCATGTTGTATGTTTGTTTATACTACCACCAATTTACTCAGAATGAAACTTGTGATTTTCAGTTACAGCTATAAACAATTCAAAAGAATGTCTTTTTTTCAAGTTTGAACTATTCATTAGAAAGATTCAAATTAACGAGACAAAAAACGATTTCACAATATATTTTACTAAAAAACGTTTTTCAAGCACCACCTATAAAATAAATTTATCTCATAACTGACACCGACTTGAACTCTGTGGCTAGTACAGACGGTTCAGACACATTATCATTACTGAATTCTGTCACTGTCACTTGTAACAGACTTCAAAAACATTCACTCGTTTTGATACCCTACAATCTATTGCAACATATTCAAAAGGAAACTGCCCTGTAGCGCACGTTATGCCGACCAATATACCGTCGATAGTTTTTCCGTAGTCATTACATGAAAAATTTGGCTTTATTATTACATAAAACAAAACTATTTTATAATTTTACGGCTAATCAAAAAGAAATCTTACCTGGGTATATATGAAAGTAAAGATGATGGATCGAGCTATGTATCACTTACTGATGTCGGCGATGGGTATTGAACTTTCTATAAGGTAAAATACCTCTGTATACGTCTTGTTGTCGTTACTGAATAATAATGAAGAGTAGCAGATAGGACACACTTTTATAGGACCCCGATCTCTTTAGACATTGCTTACATTAATATTATTATCATTTTTTTTAATATTATTTATTGACAGGTGTCGATATTGAAAATAATAAATCATGAAAGCTCGATATGTACTTAAGATAATCTTATTGACGATGAGTAAAGATATATTATTGTCTTGTTACCTTTAGTTTTCCTTTGACTCTTTTAATGCTTTTTTTTTGATTGAAGATAGTTTTTCTCATTAGTACAATATCGACAAAAGATTTCACATTTTCAACTGGCATCACTTAAGCTTTGTTCAGCAAGTCTATTGGAGAAAGCATGGCTCAATCGAAAATTACATTGAATTATTTGCTTGATAATCGATCGATAGCTATTACTTCCGAAAGATAGATCAAAAATTGTTTGTGAAGCAGCATTTGTTTATAAGTAATTTCATAGGTTTTACTATGAAATGATAAGATTAATTTTTTTTGTATCGATAGAAATAGACATGAAATTTTCATTAAAAAGTAATTATTGAATAAGAGACATTAGTTGGGTATGTCATCAATAAATATACATAAAAAATAAACTCGTAAAAAGACATTACATTAAATATTATTAATCTTTCGTTAATGCAAATTTTAATAAATGGAGACCATTAATTATGTCTTTCAAATATTATATCAAAGTTGAAAATAACGAAATAGAAAAAAATTATACGTAATTTTTCGTCTCTATAAAATACAATCATTTTATGCTCGATACTGGCTTGTACCTTACTACGAATAAGCATACATCAATATTCGACGTAAAAATATAATTATTTTTATGATACTAACTATGAGTAACTGGGTACTTTTATGAAGGCTTTTGGTTTTAGGCACACACTATTGAATAAGTCATGTTTTTCTCTTCACATTATATACAGTCACTACTTTCGCGTAGGTAATAAAAATATTTTTTTCAAAAACACTAGTTCTATTGTTTATATGTACTGATTAAGAACATACTCAATCAATAAAATATTCGGAATATCAAAGAAAACAAATATTAGGTATCTTTGCATTATGATACAAAGTAGTAATATAAGAAAGGCTATTCTTTATTTCCGTTACATTTTTGTAACTCTCAATAGTAGAGTTTTTTCTTTGTTCTATACACTTATCTTTCTTAGCAATTGATGAAGATAGTAGTTTCTGAATTTTTATAATTACCGCTGATATAGTTATCTTGTTCTAGGAAAGAGATGCACATAAAAAAAGAACAAGTAAACTAACGTCTATTTTCAGCAAAATCCCATCTCAATTACCTGATCTGAACTGCAGTTAGTAATCTCGTAATCTTGATTGAATCAATTCTGCAGCTTTTAAATTAGAAAACTTCGATATTTGGTTTACAATCAAGTTTTTCAAAGTCAGTTGCCATCTCAATTCACGAATGAGGCTATGTAAAAGAGTAATAAATTATCAAATCTACATTTCTTGATAATTTTACAGCTAATCGTGCAATCAAACCAGTGAACATTCGCCATAACAATAATAAAACTGTATCCATGCATCAATAAAAAGGTTGAAAAACATCGGCAGCTGTAAATACTATATAGAACTTGAACAACCCTACTAAGTATATGAAAAGGAACATAGTCATGAAAATAGCTATACATATATCTATTTTCTCTAAAACTATTAATCTTAGATTAAGTCCATAGAAACTGACTATCTTAAAGGAAATGTAAATAATAGTTTCATGATAGTAAACTTTCGTACAGAGCTGGATAAAGTACTAGAGTACGATTTTTATGGTACTCGTACTCGAGAAAATTCATACTTGTCCAGCTCTGCTTTCGTGCAAAACTTGAGTTCTATTAAATGACGACTATTTTAATAAAATAAAAATCATTGTTTAATTACCAACGACACTTTGAGATGAATCCTCATATTCTCGATTGACTTTATCACTGCAACTACCTCTTCTTCTTCTAGAAGTACCACGTCTTAATCACATATATGATTGAAATAAACAAAAAATTAAAGATAAATATTAGTCTTATATCTCCTCGTAATAGACTCATTTGTAAAACTTTGATGAAATGGAACAAACATTTGGACCAGAAGAAATGAGGGTGTTTTGTATTTTACTTTTTTATCATCTAACGCGTTTTATTGAAAAAAACATAGTATATCGCAAAGTGCAGCGAAAAATTTCTACAATCTACAATACAAAGCTTATTCTATATATGTACCTTTAGCTTTTAAAATAGATAGAATTCTGTATGGCCCAATGTCAATGCTGTGAATGAGTATTTTGGTTTTTATACACGACAATTTCCATTCTTTTATTTCTTCCTTTAATGAGTCATATCGAAGGCAATCATCGTTGGCTACATTCAGATTAATTGATATGTGCGTCAATTATATTTTTGTGAAATACAGAGCAAAAAAAAGAAGTGTTGAAGTATATAGAATAGAAATTTCCACTCCTTCTCCGTTACTGTTGATCGTATATCAATAGCAGTTCGTTACAATAGATTAATTACTTTCTCAATCCATCTCTGTAGAATTAAATAAAAGAACGTTGAAGTAATATGTACCAAGACATACATAGAATACAACAGTCTTCTTGTGATTAACAACAACAGCTACATTGTGTTTCACACTTTAATGTTGCAAGGATTGTGCGAACAGTTCTTTTATCTCACTCTGATGTTATTTGTTAGAGGGCTAAATGAACTTCATAATAACAACTCACATCTGTATAAGTATGTTATACAATAAAAAGAAATGAAATTTGAAGACCGATAAAAGCTAGCTATTTGAATGATTAATGATGGCATGACGCTCTACTCCAGTTTCCCTATACACATCTCCGAGAAGTTCCTATTGGAAGCTCGAAGAAGTCAAGAAAAAAAGAGAAAATTGTCGGAGAATTTTTCAGCGAGTACGTGAAAATCCCTGAGGATTCCATAAATGATTGTTCAGAAACTCTCAAGGGGTTTCTCAGAGTCTCCACAAAAATTCTCTTCAGAAATTTTTTGTTTACTCTTGACTTCTTGGGTTTTTCGATAAAGATTACATCACAAAGTTTCTTTTCTTTTTTTTTAACTCCCTTGGGCCTCTCCGAGAATTTTCTAGAGAGAGCAGACTAGGACAACAGTCTAAATTGCTAAACAATTACGAAGCATGATTAATGAAAAAAAGTAAAACACTATGATTCATTAATTGATAAAATAAAAAAATGAAATTGTTGTATAATAAAGAAATAACTTTTTCACAGCATCGATCTGATCACATAGAATTTTTATTGTAAATTGTAGAAATTTTCACGCTGCGTTTTAAGGTATATATATTATGGTTTCTAGCAAAACGTATTGAATGATGAAAAAATACAAAATACAAAACCTGACCACTTATTCTGATTCATCCGTTATTTCTTCAAATTTTACAGCTTAGTCGTTTAAAATTAGAGTATCTTCTTAATATTTAAATACAAGTCAATTAGTTCATTTGTTGACTTGATAATATGAAATAATTAATATGAACATCCATACTTTCTATTAAGAAATTATATTTAAAATTAGATGTCACTATATACAAATAATATGAAAATCAATGACGACGATTGTTGTGGGTTTTTTCTTTTTCTGTTGTTTTGCAATACATCCTTGCATTGTGAATTTTTTTTACCACCTAGGAAATATTATTCATCTGTATTTTATTGAAGGCATGGAATTGTTGACATGGGTATTGTGATACGATATTTATGCTCTGAATAAGATATGTATATAAAAACAACGTTTAGTCAGAAAAGTAAAGCTAATAAAAGGAAGAAATATTATTTACCTTCACTCACATTGACATACACTATTTTCTTACGATTCATTTCGATTTTTACTTACTCACTGCTTCTTTATTTTTTTTGTATTATCTATCATCGTTTATTAATATATTTTTGAAGAGTATTTTCGTTTTTTTCGACAACTATTTAAAATCAAAGATGGAATGTGATTATCAAAAAGATTATATTGAGAAAATATGTATTCTACAATACGATATATTACTTAAGGACAATCAATCAGCTTTAAATGAATATATTGATTTTTGTTCGACTCGACAAATTTTATCAATTTTTGATTTTAATAACAATCAATTACATCTTTTCGGTAGTTCCATTTCAACTAAAGAAGCTGGTAGAATATTGTATAATTATCATTCGAATATAAATTAATCAATAAAAGTAATTTCTCTTTCTTTTAATTTTTATTTGAAAAGAAAAACGATTCTTCGATTTGCAAAATGAATTATTGATCGAAAATATAAAAGCACGAAAAATTGATGGCATTCTATGGTGGTATGAAGCATGGGATGCTACATGGCAGCAATACAATTTTAATCTAACTTCCAATATAGAATATCATTACAAAACCAATATATCATCTGTAAGAATATTTCTTACAAATCATAAAATTAGTTTTTGTTTTTATGTATAGGTTATGCTTTTGAATGAGTTAGGTGAACGAGTAAAAATTGATTTTCACAAACTTGAAGAAATTTATGGTACACGTATAAAACGTATCCGTCGATCGAAAATTGATGAATTTCAACCTATTCACTGGAAACTCACTCCTTTAAATATGTAAGTTGAATTTTACTTGTATCTATGCTTTTCTGATAACCATTGTTTAGAGAACGATGTTTACTTGATTCTGAATCAAATGAATATGTTTGGATAAAAGATAATTTTGATACAAAAATGAAAGGACATTATGTAAATTTGCATAAATTAAATTTTTCTTCAAAAATCTTTACATAATATACGTCTAATGATTTTCTAGACAACATTCATAACTATTGAACGTATTCAAAATACGAGATTATTTAAACAATTTTCTATATTACATGAAGAATATTTGACTAAATATGGCAAAGTTGATAATGGAACTATGCGTTTTTTATATCATGGTTGTCCTCAATCAGCTTCGACGAAAATTATTGCACGAGGTTTTAATCGTAGTTATTGTGGGGTTAATGGTACGTGTTATTTATTCACTGTATATATTGAATTAATGAATAAATTTTATAAGGATGTGTCTATGGACGAGGAGTCTATTTCTCAACCGATGCTAGCTACTCAGATAAATATGCAAATCTGAATGAAAAAAAGGAAAAACGTATGTTTTATAGTCGTGTTCTAATAGGTCGAAGTATGAGTGAGTAAAAAACTTCCATTAAATTTAATTCATATGCTTATTTTATTTTCATATATTTAGTTGGTAATTCCACAATGTGTGAGCCAGAAGGTAAATAAGAAAACAAACCCCATGCATTTAGAACTGTTTTATCAAAGTATTACTTTGTAGATGGATACGATACGACAACTAACGGAACTCATATCTTTGTATGCTATTACGATAGTCAGGTAGACAGAGTAAAATTAAAAGAAGAATGAATGATAATATTTAATCTTTCGTTTTCAAGTGCTATCCAGAATATCTTCTAACTTATATGTGATATCAATTCCAATTCTACTTTGAACTTTATCTATGAATTACAAATGCAAAGTATATTTACAAATATGATCATAGGAAAATAAGCTTTTTTTCTTGAAGTTTCAAATGGTAACATAACAAAAGTCTAGACTTCGAATAATTGCCTTGGTTTCATTTGAATACTAAATGAACCTTTTGGTTTAAAATTCTTCAATGAAAATTATTTCCAATGGCTTTTTTTCTCTTCAATCTGCAAAAAATTTAAAAAAAATTAGAGTCAACCTCTTGCTTTGATATTATTATGAATAAAGCATGATTCGCATTGTGTTGATTAAGGTGTTTTTATATTATATTCATGCTTTGCTTCTTTTTTTTTACTATTAGCAACATAAAGAATACACATAGTAATGATGTTTGGCCAAGTAAATAAAATTAAATAATGAATGATATCGTTTTCTTTTTTTTTTGATGAAAAGAAAAAAAACTGTAATGGCAAACCTAACAGATGTGATCTAATAAATAGAAGACATATCTCCATCAGTTGCGCTTCTTTTTAAGCTGAAAAAACAAATGCTTAATCCAATGTGTCTGCTTATTCACGAAAAATTTGCCTAAGAAAGAAATATTTTGAAGGATCAACGAGTCAATCAGATCACAGGTAAATAAAAAATACGGAAAAGAAAAAAAGTCACAGTCTTGATTGAAAAAAAAATGAAGAAAAAAAAAACAACACAAAAGAACGTCAGAAAGAATATTATGTCGATGCTTGACGAAAGCCAAGTGCTTTTTGCTTACTTCGTAGACAT
This sequence comes from Rotaria sp. Silwood1, assembly GCA_905250075.1. Classification (NCBI taxonomy): domain Eukaryota; kingdom Metazoa; phylum Rotifera; class Eurotatoria; order Philodinida; family Philodinidae; genus Rotaria; species Rotaria sp. Silwood1. The sequence continues at coordinate 162,872 of CAJNOP010000043.1, forward strand.
ATTCGTATCTGCATTAAAGATTCAAGATAACCTAGAGCAAATGTGTGCACAGTCGATGGATGCATAAAACTTGTTCCTAATTCAAAAAGTGAGTTTGATGATTGATTATCATCATCATTTTTCTTTGTTGATAATGAAGATTCATTATTGTTATTTTCATCTGATTTTGCTTTTGCTCTAGCAAATTAAAAAAGAAAGAATTTAATTTTAAATTAGTTTATGACGCGTAGAGCATAGCGAAAGTGACGGCGAAGATATTGTAAGTCCTTATAAAAAAAAAAGAAGCTCAAAGAAACATTCCCTCTACTATCACAATGATAAAATTTCGATAAGAGTTGTTTTTTATTTTTATCGACACTTTCTATTTATCAGTAATATTTTCTTACGAAAAAAAAAACAACTTTATGTTAGAAAAAGTAATAGTGATAATAAAAATAAGAATATTATTATTCAATAGTTCATAAGATAACGCCAACAAAATATTGATTTAATTTTTTTCATCAATCTTAATATGATATTCATTTTACGAAGAATGATTTTTTTTCATATCATTTCACTCCTACGAGTTTTTAAGTTTCCCTGACGAGATTTTCTTGAGAGCAAAATATATCTTTCGAAAATCTTGTCATGAAGGGCTCAAAGGTTCGTAGAGAGGCTGAGCTCCTTCATTTTCCTCTGACTTCGGCTCTATTTAAACATACATTCTTTCTATAGTTCATTAATAACTCCATGTAAGATTGGATTAGAAAGATGACCATATTTGCATTTAGCCGATGGTACCAGTACTCCAATTCAGGTGTGTGTAAAAGAAAAGAAGCCCACTATCTACAAAGAGACTCATACACGCTAATTAAAAGCATTTTTCAAACCTTTCTATTAATGATAACGTTCGTTTTAAAAATTTCAGATAGTTTCACTACCGTTTAGTTTATTCTCTCTTCAAAAGAGGATTCTTTCAGTAGAATTTTGAAATTATTCAGAAAAAAAACAAGGGGAAAAAAGCGGATCCTCGGATCCTTTTGGATCCTAGGATCTGAAAGGATCCAAACTGGGATTCAAAAGGATCCGGAGGATCCAAGGATCCGCTTTTTCCTCCTTGGAAAAACTCTGTCGATGAAACGAAAAGATACCATTTGTTCTGATATATCGATGTAATAGTACATGACATTTCGTCTTTTATGTGTCTCCTCTTCTTGATTCTCTTTTTATTTCTGTCGTCTCTAATGTCCAGCGGTCATAACAAACAACTCTTATCGAAAAATATTATTATAGTATTACTTGAAATATGATCAAAATATCAGACAAATGTAGAATATTATTTATACTATCAATTCATATATCGAGGAAGTAACTTTAAGCTAAATATCATCGCCACTACTTTTAGTATGTTCTGAGTAAAATTAATTTACTTATTCGATTGTTGTTCAATATTGCCATCAAGTTCTTTTTCAAGTCGATCACATTGATGATCATCTAATTTAGCTTGAAATCGTATATATAATTCATATTTTTGAATATTGTCTGTAATATTTGTCCATTGTTCATTAAATAAAGATTCGATTTTTTGTAATTGATTCCATAATTTTATTTCATTTTCATTTTCATTTGCTGTATTTGATGATGATTGTTGATCAACTGCTTTCTTTTTTGATTTTTTTGTATTTGATGAACGATTATTTGTATTTTCACTACTATCAACTAATAAAGATGTTTTATTAAATAATGTAGCTAAAATTGATTTTATTGATAAATATAAACTATAAATATAAGATATAAATTCTGTATAAGCAGAATAATATTCAAGTGGTGATTGTTTCCCAGATAAATCCATCAGAAAATTTAGATTATTATTATTATTATTATTATTATTATTTTCAAGCTTTTCTTGACAATGTTTTTGAAATAATGTTTTGTCTAAAGCTTGTAAAAGTAATTGATACGATTTTTCAAGTTGTTTTACAATATCATTTATATCTTGATCAATTTTATCAAAATGAACTGTTGTATTTGATAATGATATTGTAGTTATTGTTGATGTTGCTTCTGTTGTTTTATTTAATGTTAATCCTTCAAGTAAAATTTTAATAAATAATGGTATTGATTTGCATAATTCAAGTTCAATAATTGATTGAAGTTCACATTGTGTTGTAGTTTCAACAGATTTTAAAGATTTCGTACATTTATCAAAATCATTAAGTATTACATTTAATGCATTGAAAACATGTTCATCAGGCATATGAATAACAAATGTTGCTGATGCAGATTCAGTTTTACTAATTGAAGGATCAATATATAATGTATGAAGAAAACTAAGTATATTTGAACGAATATAACATAGAGTTGTACGTTGTTGAAAATCAATTGTTTGATATTGACGAAGAAATGAATCTTTATATGATGGTGATTGATATGCTGTTTGACCGGCATTATCGGCAAGAACTCGATCAGCATAGTTTATTCTTTCGATTGATTTGTTATTGTCATCGACGAAATCAAAACGTAATCGACTAAAATTAAGATAAAAATTGATTTTTACAAAAGTTAGTGTGTACATCTAGACCAAAACAACACAATGGTTTACACGCACATATACAAAAATCGTTGATTTATGTAGATAAAGTTTTACAATTGTATATTTGTGTCGTATACAATATAAAAGAACTCCATATTCTTCAACCTGAGCCGTGTTATATGATTATCGAACCTTACACAGCTTCCATATGTATTCATCTACCTCAAAAAACATTTTAGAGTCATCAACCGAAATGTCCGAAACTTACGTTCCGCACATACTTAGGCCCGACATTCCTGCCATCTTACCTTTCTTTACAAAGCTTGTACTTTATAGAATATGATCAAACCGCAATCATTACTCTGTATTTCGTTTATTCTTACTTTTAGTTATTTTTTTATATCGTCCTTACCATACGATCGTCTTATCTTCATCAAAGCTCCTTATCTTACTTCTACAGGCATATATTATTGTGCATATTTAATACGAAAGTTAATAGAGAATTTTAAATTACCGATAATCAATTTTTGGCCAAATATCAAAATCACGTGTATCTTGAAGTTTTAATGTTTCATTGTTATCTGTTTTATAGAATAATGAATGTAATGAATTATTATTTTTTTCTTTATTATCAAATAAAATTTGACTCGATGAATGTTTAAATACATTCATTATAGCATTATATCGATTTCCATTTTGTATTAAATCAATTATAATTGAACCTATTAATGATTGAATATAAATAAGTGAATAACTAAGATAATAATCAGAAAATGTACGAATTTCATTAATACGTAAAAAATTTCCATATTTATAACAAAACATAATTTGACTCCATGAATCATCAGTATAAACAAGTAAAAGATTTGTTAAATAATTAAAAAAATTCCGGATATGACGATAATTTGTATGTATACGTAAATAATGATCTGTTAATAAATAACCAAGTGAATAATATTGAATATTTTTTATTTCAAGCCGTTCAAATATATCTTTCATTATTGTTAGACAATTAAAATTTAATGCCATTTTATAAATGTATAATTTGGTATCAAAATTCGTTGTATCTTTTTCATAGGTACGATCTAATAAAGTATATAATTCAGTTTGTGATTGATTTGTTTCATCCATTACATTAACTATTAATAGAAGTAATTCAATAGAAAGATGTGATGGAGTTGATGATTGATTAGCTACATCAAGTAAACGTTGAATTAATGAATGAGAATTTTCTTTTAACCATGAACTATGTGCATCACCACATAATCGAGCACAATAGAGTATATTTATTAAATATTGTATATTATTTTGACAAATTTCAGATGTTAATTGATCGATAAGATATTTATGAAGATGTGATCGTTCATCAGATGAAAGATATTCGAATGATCGATATATATCGTACATGACTAAACTAGTAGTTTTTAATGAATATGTCTCAATATAAGATTTGATTTCATTTAAGAATGTATCTGATAGATAAGTAGAAGCCAATGGAGGCAATGGTGTTGAGCTATTTTTGAGTTTTGCAAGTTGCCATCGAAGACCAAGTTCAATACGAGCCAAATGAATACTCCGTAAATCAGTAGTCTCATTGGGAACAGCTATAATATTAATAAAAAAGTAAATGAAATAATACATGAAGAATGTCCTATTGGATAATAAGTAATCTAAGAAATACTTTTAATTTAAAAGAACAAATAGTTTTCATTTTGAAAAATTTGATTTAGTGATGTATTTTATTATTATTGGCAATAGTAAAGAAAAACTCTTTTATATAATATAACACTCAAAAGAATATTTCACTAAGTAATAAATTGTTTCCAAGCCATTTTAATCATCAGCACTCAAATCACTTTCAATCTTTACACAATTAAAATATTCAACAAAACGAATTCATTGAGAAGGTATCCAGTCTTCTAGTGTTTCCTATTCTCAAATATAAATATAAGAACAAAGTTTACTTTTTCAAATAATGAAATTTTCAATATTGATCTCTGAGCATACAAAATCTAGAAAATCTGAAACTTTCACATAAAATTAATCTCGTTGAGAACTTTATTTGTACCAAATGTACACTCAAAAATCGAATTAACAAATATTGAAAGGGTCGGAAACATACTCTTGTCTTTCCATTATTTCCAGGTATAGAGTGCTACGGAGCAAGAGACTGATTAGTCCAGTATCTTTCTTACGACTAATACTAGCTATAGCTCTGAACAAAAAGTCGACCTGACACAGAGTTCTTGTATTCCATTGCTTGAGCTTCTTCCATACACACTAACTAACCACAACTTAGTCAGCATACTATTGAAAGGGTGATCCGAAACGAGAGCCAGCCGCGTTCAAAACCAACATGACGGGCTCTATTCGAGACAAACAGTCGTTAGTCACTTGCCGACCATCATTCCATGGCTGTTGGTACTGAAGTTTTAATGCAGTATCTATTGGCTACGTGTCGAACAACGTAATGATGTGCTGTGGAAAAGTTGAAAGAGAAACATATCGAAAAACATAACGGTGTGGATGTACGTAAAAGAAAGGTTCACCTCCACTCCCATATTCACATATACAGCTATAGTCACACCCTTAATTACAGTAATAACTGTATTACTAAGTGAATGTGAAATAAGTAAGCAAACATTTTACTTATGTACTTAGTCTCAATTGGCCAATTAGTTTTTACTGATTTTAAGGTAGTGATTTTAACAAACAACGATGAGTTATCACCTCTACAATCTCAACGACACAATCCAAAGCATTTTTTGACCATTTTTCTCTCCAATACTTTTTTTATGACCTTTCTACCATCAACTAACGTAGTCACTCAACCACGACGATGACCTGAGAGTTGAGCACAGAATTATGTGGAAAAAATGTACTTAATCATAAATGAAATTTATCTGAAAGATGATTTATCACTTAACATAACTTCTATCTTTCATGAATAGGTACTGAAATAAAGTTGTATATCTTTTAAAAACAAGTATCCTTTTTGAAATATTTCTAATTATATTTCTTATTAAGAAATTATCTTACTTAAAATAAATTGATGAAGATCATTTATTAATTCTTTTTGTTTTGTATTATCAAATTTGAAAAAAGTATCAAATAATACTTCATACCAATTCCAAAGATAATTATCTTCGTTTAAATATTGTTTTGCTAAACGATATGTATTATCTAAATTGCCTGCTTTAAAATTATAAATTAATGATTTATCATGTGTAAAATAAGCTGGTAACATTGATTCATTTGATGGTGATTTTGTTAATGTATCTAAATTTTTTTCAAGAAATATTAATGCTTTAGAAAAATCTTCTTTTAATTCAAGTGAATGTAAATATAATAAACATTCCATTTCACCATATGGTTTTATTTGTTGTTGATTTTCATCGAAAAATTCTTTTTCAAGCATTTTTATTGCCATTGGAATATAAAGTGTTTGTTTTAATTGATTAGAATTTTCATCTATTTGTAAGAGTACACTAATAACAGCCCAATTATAATAAGGAATTTTTCGTGTAAGTTTATAAAGTTTTTGTGCTGTTAATACTTGATTTTTATAATCTTTTGTACGAACATATGCCATAAATAATGAGCATAAAAATTCTTCACTTGTTGATTCACGTTTTGTTGCTGCTTCATATAGCCAAACAACTTTGTCAAATTGTCGTAAATCTTTATAATATTGAGAAAAAAATGTTAAGGCATTTTCATCCACATTTGATGCATCACCAGGTGGTGCAGTACGTGTTGTAGCTGAAGCAAGTGCATCTAATTCATTAGCCAATGTACGTGCATCTTCCTGCCTTTCAAGTTTGAGTAACACAAGACATTTAAGAGCTTTACATGCAGTAAAATTTGCCTGTTTCTTTAATAAACGATCAATTTCTGTTAATGCTTTACGATAACTACAAAATATAAAAAGAATAGATTTAGCATTAGGAAGACCAAAGTTCTATTGGTAAATCAGTATTCTTTCTATGTGGTGACAAGAAACTTTAGCTTCTTATTTTTAAGGAGAATCTCTTTTCTCGATCCAAAAAATTTTTGCTTTTTATTTCTGAAGATCTTTTGAAGTGCACTCTATTACGTACTAATCCCTAAAAAATTCTGAATAAGCTGAGTTTCGAGAACCCTTATCGTAAAAAATATAGATTATCAATCATTGTAAGCTGATTAATGATAAACACAGCTATACATCGTTTCGTTTTCGTGAAGGCCTGTCTTCACTCACACCCACGCTTCTAACTATCTGAAAGACACTAATAAAGTAAACATACTGCATTTTGAACATTAGGTTACAAAAGTTGTATTTTTGAATTTTCTTCTTAATGATAATAGCTAGAAAGAATCTAAAATCTCTAATAAAACTACTTGAGTCAGATTTTATGGACAACCAAGATTACCTAAAAAAAAAACCAGTGTTTTCGTGTCTATTTCAAGCTTTTTGGCAACGGTTTCAGTGGATAGAGTCAAATTGAAATTTCTCAACTCTCTTCATGACCTTCCTTCATCAAACTTCATTTTATAGGGTCTTCTATGCGTTGAATGCAGTTTGATGAAGTACCAAAATGAAGAGAATCTAGACATCTCATCTTGATCTATTAAATAAAACCATTCCTAATTAGTTTCATTAATCTTTATAGTGAATTATTTTAGCTACTCTAAAATACAACTGCTCGAAACTTTTGTCCATCGCTTTATCGATGAACTCATTCAAAAAAAAAACAGATCTTGGTTCATGATCGAGGAATGCTATTCAATCCAATGTGTATTTTTTCTTGTACTTTTCTCAAAATCAATATTTGAACAAAATAATGAAAGTTTTCATACTTCCTTTCTTTTCACACGATATAACTAATCGATCTCAAAACTTTGCTATAGGTACTAAAATCAAATTGGGGCGAAATTTTTTTTTTTTGTTTTTCTGTCTTCAAAATGTGGTTTCTATCAAATGTAACAACCTTGAAAAGTTACGAAATTGGTGTGAAACCCTTAAAAGAAAATTTTTTATCTGTTCATATGTTCTGACTTATTTAATCGCTTTAAAAAATTCTTGAATATTAGACAAGTTCACAATGCATACTTATGAATTTCCATGTAATCATAAATGGGACGAAGACGTCGTTCATTAACTTCCAGACGTGGATTTGCAATACGTTGAAGATCATTTTGATGTGAATGTGCTAAAGTTCGCGCTGTAAGCGGTACTCCTGCTGACATCTGAAGAGAACATAATAAAATAACAAAGAATGAAATATATTTTTTCATTGTGTTTGTTTTTTTCTATTCAATTGGTAAATACAAATATTAGAAGCAAGATACATGCACATGAGAATGATAGACAAATAAATGCCAATGAAAGGAGATGAAATAAGAAAACAGAAGACAAGAATCACATGTTGTTATTTTGTTTTCAAAATACTCTATGTATATACATAAATACGATAGATCATCAATAAGATTTCATTTAAATTGAAATACACTCATCAATTGATCATTGTTATTGTTTGATTATATTATTAATTATATTTTATGAATTGCGAACTTTGCCTGGAATATATTTATCATGATCAATAGTTGGTTCTTGAAGAAAAACATGAAGTGAACGTTCATTTTGAGCTAAGGGATGGCCAGCAACTCTATACAAAGGAAAAATAAATAAATAAATTTTATTTTATTTTATTTTTTGAAATAGATTAATATACTTATTAATAAATTGTTCAAGTCCTTTACGTCGTTCATCAATAAAATCATCTTCAAAAATACCATCATCACGACGAAGAAATGCAGGCATTTGTCGTTTCCATGCTTTTGATGGTAATGATGGAACAACAATCTAATAGAAATTTAAAAAAAAAAGTTTTGTTTTTGTTAAATTATTCAGATGTGTCTGACTTTACTATCACGTTCAAGTTCTTTACGTAACCATTCAAAATCTGAATAACGACGACGTACAGTACATTCTTTTAGACGAAATACAGGTAAATTAGTCTATGAAATAAAAGGTAAATATTTATTTATCGAAGTCATTTTGTTATTACTTTCATCCGAACTTCATAATCAGTATATCGTTTTCCAGCAAAGCCGTGTGTTTCAGGATTAAGTACTTCAATTTCTAAAAAATTTGCTGGTGGATCATAACGATCTTCAAGTGAAATCTACATAGAATTCAGAATATTTTTTTTACTAGGAAGTCAAATTTATTTTCAATTTATTTACTGGTCGAGTTGGTAAGCGAGCAATTTCACGTCGATTTTCAGATTCAATTGTAGACATTATTGTCTAAAATATATCAATAATTATACGACACAAAATAAAATGTAAATAAAATAGTAAACAAACACGTCATAGGTCCATAATGCTCCTCTCCAATTTAATGCTGTGTTCTGTGCTTGCTCTATTTATTTTCGTTCGAATTCATACGGGATCACTAATAGTGACCTCTTATGTTGAAATATTTTATTGGTTTGATACAGTTAATGTATCGAGCAAGCAAGAAGGTTAAATCAACGAACAAGAACAGTATCTAGATTGTTTCTCATATTAAATAATGAGTCTAGATCTTTTTAACCACCGTATAATTAATATCCTAGTTTGCACTGTGGGAAAGTGAAGGCTTTACCTACAGTAAACAATGTAGTACAATATTAATTATATAATATTGATTATTTGTTGAAATTTTTTTGAGATGATTTTATCAATTTTGTCCTTCCAATAGAATCATCGCAAAAACGATTAAAAATAGTTATTGATGGTTAGATGTATCACTTCGTAGTCTACGAATATATATATGTTGATTAAAAATTGTCAAAGTATATTGAACAAATATCTATTTTCAGATTGTGATATTCGTCGTATTCCATCCAAGTATAATACAAAACAAAAAGAAATTCATCAAATAATGTCTTTGAGTAATTGTCTTTATTGTTCTTTTTGTTTAAATATGTATTTTATTGGATTTTTACTTTAGATACGTATATATCTATGCGTCATTTCTTATGGTTTGCTTATTCATTACCATGTTTTGCACTATTTTCTTGTGTTGGTTTATCTCTCTTAAAAGATTTCGAAAAATCAACTCGTACACATTGTAATGTATTTAATTTTCTTCCATCTATATCAGCATCAATTGGGGATTGTGAACCTCAACGTTACATTTGGCGTTTGTGTTTTGCCTTAGATAGTATTCCTCGTTATTTAATTGGTTATTTACAATTCAGACGTTTATTAAATCGTCATCATATGCTTTTACCAGAACTTTATCCTTTAGTTCAAATAACAAATAGTTTAATACATTTTCTTGAATTAACATTTCTTCTTTTATTAACATATATTTCATCAAATGAAATAAAATGGATACATGAAAGTTCATTTGTTGGCTTTATGATTTGTTCATTATTACATATGCTTCTTACTGTATTAATTGATTATTTTTGGCCACGAACAAAAAATTTTCGTTTAAGTGATCAAGAAAGTCAAACACGTGCAAAACGATTAAAATGGTTTATTATTAATATCGGATCTTTTTTTATTTCACTCTATTTTTATTTTCGACATAATGAAATGTGTGAACCAAATATATATTCAATGTATTGTCTTTTTGAATATTTTGTTGTATTAACAAATATTGCTTATCATTCTGTTGTTATGGATGAATGGGATCAACAAGCAGGACAAATACAATTTTTTTATTAAATAAAAAATAAAAATAATCTATCAGTTAATTAATATATAAGTTTTCTTATTCTCGTTTTTTTTTCTCATAGACTATGACAGATAATGAACCGAGTAAAAAAGAAAAATTTCGTCAAGAAACAAAAGAAGAAAGACGTATTCGATTTAAAGAACGTCGTCGTAAAAAAGCAGAATCAAAACTAGTTGGATTTCGTCAATCAACAAACTATATCGATTCAGCATTAACAAGTGAATCAATATATTATATTGATTCACAATCACCTAAATTACGTAAAGTTTATCCATATTTTTTTACATGGATAACATATGCAAAAGAACGTTGGTATGGACGAACTATTGAAGATGTTTTTCAATATGAATTTCGTCGTGCTATATTAAAACAAAATTTTGATGATATTATACGTAATGGCCTTGTACGTATTAATGGTCAATGTATAGAAAAAAATTATGTTATAAAAAATGGTGATAAACTTGAACATTTTACACATCGACATGAAGTGCCTGTGATTAATCAAAAATTTAATATATTAATTAATAATGAAGACTATTTAGTTATTGATAAACCATGTTCAATACCTGTTCATGTATGTTTACCAATACTTAAAAAAAATTGAGTCAATCAGTTTTTGTAAA
>CAJNOP010000043.1:173820-254711 GCA_905250075.1 Rotaria sp. Silwood1
TGACTGTCTATACTTCAGTTAAAAAATGCAAAAAAACGGAGAAGATAAGAAAAGAACTATGTAGAATAATGATGATGATGATGTTGCTGCTTTAATACATTTGCATAGACATATAAATATGTTCTTCTATTGAAAAAGTATGTTATCTACATTCTTTCATGCCTAGATTAAAATTCAACATTCATGATGTTTTTATCAATTATTGACAACCTCTGTTCATATGTCAATCAACTATTCGATCAGTGTTATACAATTATTTTGGTATTGACATTTCTAACTACGACAATTATCTTTTACACAAAACTCTTCGCATAATTTTATGTTTTTTTTAGTTATAGTAATACGGTTATTTAATAAATTCTGAATCAATCGATTATTGTATTCAAGTATGCAATCTATGGAAGGCAAAGCAGTTGTTATTACGGGTGGTAATGCTGGTATTGGATATGAAACAGCTAAAGATCTTCTTCTACGAGGTTTTAATTTAATGTTTTGTTTCTGATGTTTATAAGAGATTTTTGTAGGTCCTCGTGTTATTATCGCTTGTCGTAGTATAGATAAAGTTCATCAAGCATTAAGAGAACTTCATTTGGAAACGAAATGTAATGAGCAAAATATTCGATTAATGGAATGTGATTTATCTTCTTTTAATTCTATTCATAAAGTTAAATTATATAATACTAAAGAAGACCGACTTGATGTATTGATTTGTGATGCTGGTCTTATTTATACACCGAATATTTATAGTAAAGATGGATTAAATTATGTTATGTAATCTAATTATCTTGGTCATTTTCTATTAACAAATCTTTTGTTAGATAAATTAAAAAAATGTCAACCAAGTCGAATTATTAATGTTTCATCTATTGCACATAAATGTGAGGAGACAAAAAAAAACGAGAATTGAGTTTTAATTTTTTTTCTTTTTGTTGTTGTTTATAGATCCTCGAACGACAGAAGGGTTGACAGCATTGACAGATTTTAAAACAGATGATATGTGGGGTTCTTATTGTCCATCTAAAGCATGTCAAATTTTATCTTCATACAAACTTAAACATGATCTGCGTGGTAATCTTTGAATATTCTTTTTATATTTTTAACTAATTTTTTTTGTTTCGTTTGATAGATCAAGGTGTTCAGGTATTTGCAGTAAATCCCGGATGGGTATGGACTTCGTTTCAAGGTCCATTACGTCCAGCAGTTGGTATATGGTTTTTTTTCTTATTATTTATCCATTACAACGTACTCTTAAATTTATTTTTGCTAAAACACCTTATATAGGTGCTCGTACAACTGTCTATTGTGCTGTTGAACCATCGTTAGAAAAATCTAGTGATTTATATTATGAGTACGTATCAAGTTAATTAATAAATATAAATATCAATTGATATATATATTATTTTAAGAAATTGTGCTCCTGCTAAACCTATTCCATTATGTACAGATAAGAAATCGGCTGAATATCTATGGAAAATAAGTTGTGAAACAGTTGGATTATAGTATCATATCTATCTTTTGTATATCTTTTCATATCAAATACAGTATTGAATAACTATCATCTTCAAGTAAAATTTCTTATTGTATATTATCGATCAATGCAATAATTATCTCTCCAACTGATTTGAAAAAATTGAACAAGACATGGGATTCTATTCTATTCATTCATAGAACTAATACTAAAGTAAAATCTATATCGAGTAATTAAATGACAATATAATTTATTCCTTTTTCTTTTGTATTTTGTTTTGTATATAGAATTGTATTTTAAAGATAATAAGCAATCTTTTAATAGAAAAAACGTAAATTGAAATAAGAGTTGAGCAGTACATGCAGATTGTGTACATTGACTGTTAATCGAAGAGATTACAGTCAATAGAAAAACAGTTATCACTGGAAAATAAAACATTAGGTTTATATCTGAGAAAACATTTGAAAAAGAGCACATACTTAATTAGCAGTCAGTGAAATTCAAAGGGGCAGTTAAAGTCTTTTGAAAAATATGTAGAATTTCAATGATAAGGAGTGTGTTAGATTCGCCTACTCAGACCTAGAAGTTTAGATAAACTCGAAATTTTTATTCTTTTGTATCATTAAAATGATATACACTCAACACTGATAGTTAAAAATGCTGGAAAACAACCTTCTGTGGCTATTTTTTCAACTTTTTAAAAATTCTATATTTATCAATTAACAGTTAGGTTTTCGATCATTCTCAATTGAACGAAACTGTTTATAGTATAAGCAAATCGTTCTTTGTCGTGTAAAACTAGTGATAATCATATTACATCACATATCGAATATCATCGTCGCAAACTATACTGATACAACATACTCCTATATGTTGAGTATCTCTTCAGAACGATCGAAAACCTAACTGTTAATTGATAAACATAGAATTATTCAAACTTGAAAAAATAATCACAAAAGGTTGTTTCCAGCATTTTTGAAGATCAGTTTTGAGTGAATATCTTTTGAATAATAAAAACATAAAAATTGTGGGTTTATGTCGAGTTGTAGATCTTGAGCAGGTGAATCAAATGCATTCCTTATCATTGAAATTCGATACATTTTTCAAAAGGACTTCAATTGTTTCTTTGAATTTCACTGATTGCTCATCAAATTTATGAGCTAGATTTGTTAACTAGTGTATAGAAAGATGCAAAATGTCAATATTTTCCTAATGGTGACAACCGCAGGTCGATAGCTCTTTTCGTTGAAGAATTATTCAAAAAACAACCACTCTTCTTTTATTTTGAAATGGACATTAGTTGCATTTATTGTTCAAAACAAAAAATTCATCATTTTCAATATTTTGTACAAAGTTTCACCATCTTGATATGTTTGCATGAGGAAAATATGTTGTAAAACGTTCCGAAACTTGAAACTCATCATAAATCTGCAGATAATTGATTTTACCACAATTGACTCGGATTGCGTCTCTTGTGAAATTTTGTGTCACTCTTTTCAAAGAGTCATAACGAGTCCAAAGATGAATATTGCTCGGCAAACATATATTGGTATCAACAAGGAATTGTTCGACGTAATCATCATTAACATCAGTTAAATCTAATTCAGTTAAATAACGATATTCAATGATCGATAAGCATTCATAATTCTTATTTAATTTTTGTTTTTGTGCTATTCGATTAATCACACATAATTTTTCCATGAGTGGAAATGATTGAGCAATTCGAATAAAGAATTCATGTTCAAATGGATGTTCATCAAATAATGAAACTTCACGAACACATTTGAATAATCCACCTTGAAAGCTATTCGTTATATTATGATAATATCTCAACGTATATGGACATGAATAGAAATGACACTGAGCACTTTCATCTTTTGAAAAATAATCAACATAACAAATAACTTGATTGTTTCCAAGATCTACCAATGTATGTTCAATGTCTTTATTCAATAGTAAACGAGTTTGGTGATGAGTATAAATCAGTGATCGTATATTGAAGATGAAATTGTGAAGTTGTGGTAAATGACTAACAATATCCTTTTTCAAACAATTTCCATCGAGAAATGTTTCTTGATGAACACAAATATACAAAGCAAGTTTTTCCAAAGTTGGCATTCGTTGAAGAACTGGTACGATTAATTCGTTATAAGAATATATTTCCAATTTCGAGGTGAAGGAAAAGCATCTGATATTAGGCAATAATTCCTAAGACGAACAGTATACAATTATAATTTAGTAGGAATTTTAATAGGTTTTTTTCAAAAACGAGATGCTTTTTTTAAATAAAACGTAGTTAACTCTTGTAAGACAAAGTACCTTTTGGTTGATTACTGTTGACGACAGAGAAACACAAACAACATTAACATATAATGTACAAAGTTGAGGTAAACGACCATCGAATAAATAAAGAATCTCCTCGAAACTGCATACTTTAATTTTCAATTCCATCAAAGTTGAAGAGAAAAATGTTGGTACTTTGTCATAAAACGATAATGATTGTAAATTCGATTCAATAATTGGGTAATAATTTAAATAACGTATATTACTGAACACATTTAAGATATTTGTAAAAATCAATGTTGCCGAATTTTTTTTTGATTCTTTCTCATCACCAGTCCTTGTAATATGAAGTGATTGAACTTTTTTGTTGAAAATATCGAATATAGGAGATTGATCTAAGGATAGATTGAAAATATACCATCGGTTATGTGTTTCATTGAATTCTAACATTTTTATAATTCTTTTCCAACGAATTTGTATTAAGTGACAATATAATTTTCTAAATTATGCAGATGTTATTTAACATAAGTGAAGCACATTTACTTCAATAAAAACAGTATCGAAAAAAATTAAACTACAAATGATTGAAATTATATATTGTGCATTGTTTATTTTATGAATATTCATGTGCATTTTCGATATTTTCTTTGCTTTTTCTCTCCACTATTATTTATAGATCTCTCTATTGATCGCTTAGTTTTCATTCGTATTAAGAATGCAATAGAAGATAACTATGATCTTATTATTCATATGAATCAAATCAATAATAGTTCTATTTACTTGGTGTACTTGCACGGTTGAAAACAATCAAAATAAAATATCTTACCTGAAAAAACACGTTCAGCAGTCTTGTCATCAATATTGTAAAGTCCGAGACTATGTAAATTAGGATAATCAGCAACACGAAGAATACGTTCCATAGATAATGATTCAAGATAAAGTGTATTAATTTTAGAATGTATGTGAGGTAATATTTGTGAGCAAAATCGATCGAGTATTTTATCAATCAATGGATAGATAAGATCACTTGAAAAATATCTTACCAATGTTAAGTTTTTAGTAAAGACTGAATCGGATATAATTCTATCTAATTGTGTGTTGATACCCATAAGAGAATAGAGTAATTCAACATTGTTCAGTTTCTTAAAAATCATCAGAAGTACTTCATTAGGTAAATCGATCAATTGAACATTTGTATGTTCCATATTCGTATTCATCGATCAATGTTTCTTTAGTAGGCGGATATAAACAACTGCACACACACATATATATATATAATCGCTGCTTTTTTAGTTCTTTTTTTTGACCGATACGTCAGCGGCAGAAAAGCATGTTGTGGTCATTCAGTCAATAATTCTCATGAAAAAGACATCTTTATCGACTATTGATAGTAGTGTAAGTGATCGACAGGGTGGAGTGTGGATATGAGTGTGGGTGCGGGTGTGGATGGGAGCGGGTGCGGCTTGTTGAAAAGGACACCCACACGCCACACCCACACACCCACACACTCACAGCCCACACCCACGCCAAAACGAACACATTATGAATGATTCTATATTGATGCATCCAACTCATATTTTCAAAATTAGTCAGTTGAAATGCTGAAAATCGTGACTCATACGTAAAATACATATTTGAAATTCTTTAGATACCAAAACATCCCCTTTCTTGCAAAAACGACTGTTGCACGTTTGAAAATTTTCTCTAGTTGCATCATTGCAAAAATCATTCATAATGTTCGTTTTGATTTGTTCTTATTATTCTCTTAAATAATACTTGAAAATTATCTATGAAACGCTATATATATAGTTTTTGTTACTTGATAACAAGTGAAATTGCATTCATGATACCAACAATTATATGCAACATTAGTATTTGCTTATTTTACCCGTGTAAAAATACTCTTTGAATAAACTTCTACCAGTAACTAAAGATGCGGAGATGTTTCATTTTTCAATCGTAGTGCTATTGAATGGCCACATCTGTATATGTATATATATACATGAATGCACATACCATAATTACCATATGAAAAAGTAAATTAAGCCTTACGATTTAATTTTTAACTCTAAGAAGAACCACTATTTATCTAAAACATATCAACATATAATGTAATGTATAATACTATATTAGAAAAGGGACGATGCAGGAGGGATGTTCAAGTAAAAATCGATATTTTTAAAAATTTTCTCTAATTCATTTCCTGAACCACTGCTTATTTATGAAAGTCCTCTATAATTTAACTGACACATGTTCTGGGAATGCACCTATTATCAGTAGTACTCTACACGTTCATCAACTCATCTCCTTGCACTGCATCAGCTAGCCGAGGATCTCTGAACTCTCACTGACAGACCCAGAACCACTTGTCTATTGTTGACGAAAGTTTTATGAGTAAAATTGGGAGGACGATCTCAGGTTGTCAGAATTATGTTTGTTAAAATCCAACAATTTCTAATAGACAGAATGTAGCTGCAAATTCAATAAGATTGATAATTCACAAGTTTCACACAATCAACGAGAATAAAATAATATCACTGCTTTACTATTTATTCGTGAGAAACGGATTTTATTATTGTTGTAAGACAAATGACTTCAGAATGATATAACATGACTAATTGCAGCTAAACTGATTGTTTTTGCTTCTGAATAACGTCAAACTACATCTTATGTATGCTTGTTGATAATGCAACTTATCATTGTTGTTATTTGATATATAAAAGGTGGGCCAAAAGTCCTGACCTGATTCGCGTAATAAAATTTTTTTATGTGAAACATATGTTTGTGAATTTGTCTTTAATAAGAAAAGATGCAACAAAACAAGCTCTACAAAATGACTTTTGATTGACCTCACTGTCTTATATAGTAAGAAAGTTATATGCTTAGAAATATGCTTCGCAAAAAATAACAATTAACTATGAATTTTTCAGAGCAGTGTATAATCACTTTAAAGTTATAACAAGTAATTTTAAATGTGTGATAATCTCCACTTTCCGTTAGATCATACTATCATTATATATTCGTCAACACTTCCAGATCTTAGTACATCTTCTCTCTTGGTATTCGATATATTTTTCGATCTGTATGTATTTACTGTGTATTCATTATCTAGTTCTAGACATTGTGTATTCACTCTATGTATTCTCTACCTTTGTGTATTCTACTATTTTTTTTCAGGTCTTTGTAATCACTATCTCTTTGTTTTCATGATATTGATCTTTTGTATCATTCATATATTCGTTCGTCGCTTCGATCTGTAAATAGATCAACATCAGTCGAGATAAAGTATTCGATAATCTACACTCTTTCTTACGTCGTATAACAAGATGTCAAACATGTTTACTCTGAAAGAGCAGTTTCGTAGACTCGTGCTTTATTTGAAGGACATGAATCCCACATAGTGGCAAGCAACATTGCTGAATAATTAATTTTTAACTAAGGAAATGTCCTTATGATTTCTAAAAATTCCGATTAACTTCTATTTTTTGTGAAGCATATTTCTAAGCTTATAAGTTTTTTACTATATGAGACAGTGAGGTCAATCAAAAGCCATTTTGTAGAGCGTGTTTTGTTGCATCTTTTCTTACTAGAGACAAATTTACAAATACATATTTCACAAAAAAACAATTTTATTATGCGAATCCGGTTAGAACTTCTGGCCCACCTTTTATATATTTAGTTTATCAATAACAAACTGTTTTAGGAAAAATTTCATCTATATTGAATAATTGAAGTAACTTATTCATATTATCATCTATATAAAATAAAACAATATTTTACACATTATAATAAAATCTCTCATATAGAAAATCTATGCAGCAATAATTTTAATTCAATATGTAGTATTTCACCAAGTAATCAGTCAACATCATCAACTATTATACTTTATTATTTTTATCATCACTGTTTCATTCAAAAATTTACTGGAACAGCTTAGCAGTAAAATGCGAAAATCATCATCATTCTACATTAAATAAAATAGAACGAAATCTTGAACAAAAACAAGTTTATGGTCATAGTTATAATAGCTGCATTATTAAAAGTTAGTAAAGAGAAAATTCTCGCATCAACATCTATACGGTTGGTCCATGGAATAGTCCACTTTTGAGAATAACATTGAACTGTATAATTAAGCAAAACGAACAGAAGCGTCTTGTAGAGCAATGCCGATAGCATAGAACAGGAGAGTTTTATTTCCATAGCTTCCTATACCTTAGAGAAAAAAACTGCTACATAGGTAAAGCTCAAAATCGGTGTGCAGCAATATTCATCATAAGTTTTCATTTTCTAAGTTCTCATATAAAAGAATATGAGCATGTAGGTGTGGGTTTTGCTACGTAGATATCCTCTTTGCACCCATACCCTCACGTCAAATAGAATGCGCATTACTGTTAGATTACTGCTATCAGAAAAGGTCGAGCATCAAATAAATAATTAAACAAAATGGTTGTATTAATCTTTCTAATTTACTTAAATCTTCAATTATAACTTATAGAGCTGGTTGCAAAGAATATAACGTAGATTAATTTTTAAATGATCACTTCTTTCTTTTTTTATTTGTAGCCGTTGAAATCGACACCCGGTGACATCTGTAATGACAATCTGAAACTAACGTTTTTGCAGCCAATATAAAAAACAGCAGGGGAGAAAAAGTAAATAAACAGACAAACTTTGTTACTATTGGAGTTCATCAACGTAGTATCTTAAATTTTGTCTTTTTTTTTATTGCTCGAAAATCACAAACAAACGATTGATTTCTATTTATTTTTTAAGATTTACATAAAATAGCGAGAAAAGATGATGCGAAAAAAGGTAAAATTCTTCTACAAGTTTTTCTAGGTTCTTTATTGTTTTTTGATTAGGTACTTTTAATGGGTAAAAGTGGAGGAGGGAAAACATCAATGCGGTCAATTATTTTTGCTAACTATAGTGCAAAAGATACTCGACGTCTTGGTGCTACAAGTACAACAAAAAAAAAAGATTTTACTTAATTTCTATCTATTAAAAAAAATTTCATTATCTTTTCTAGTGGATGTTGAACAATCCTATGTTCGTTTTCTGGGCAATCTGATATTAAATTTATGGGATTGTGGCGGTCAAGAAGCATTTATGGAATGTTATTTTGCTGCACAAAAAGATAATATATTTAAAAATGTCGAAGTGCTTATTTATGTATTTGATGTTCAAAGTCAAGAATTGGACAAAGTGTGACATATAAAATAAGCATCATTCATTTTTTAAAATATTTGTTTAGGACTTACATTATTATCAATCATGTCTTGAATCAATTTTACAACATTCAAGTCAAGCGAAAATTTTTTGCCTTATACATAAAATGGATTTAGTACCAGAAGATATGCGAGAAAGTGTATGTTAATATTTTTTTGTTGTTTAATTCAGTATTTTTCTTTTATCTTTTGATTAGCTTTTTAATGAACGACAAACTATTTTAAACAATGTATCGAAACCATTACATTGTTCATGTTTTCGCACATCGATTTGGGATGAAACACTTTATAAAGTAAAATAATTTTACAGAAAAAAAAATTGAATTATCAAATAAAACATTATTTTCTATAGGCTTGGTCACAAATTGTTTATCAATTAGTACCTAATGTAAAAGGATTAGAAAAAACATTAACTAATTTTGCAGACATTATTGACGCTGATGAAATTCTTCTTTTTGAAAAAGCAACGTTTTTAGTAAAATTTTATTATTATGTTGTTTAAATAGAAAAAAATAATTTACTAATTATATAGGTCATTTCACACTGTACACGTAAACCTCATAGAGATGCACGACGATTTGAAAAGATAAGTGATATTATTAAACAATTTAAATTATCATGCAGGTAGACAATATTTTAAGTTAAAACTTTATGAATCTTTTTTTTTTCTATGTTAGTAAATTAACTGCAGCATTTCAATCAATGGAGGTTCGAAATTCAACATTTGCTTGTTTTATTGAGCTATTAACACCAAATACTTATGTTATGGTTGTTATTAGTGATCCATCTATTTGTAAGTGTGATTCTATATGATATAGATAATTATTTAATATTATAAAAATTGATTATTTCTTTGATATAACATTGTCTTCTTGTCCTAACTTCACCATATTGAGTTCAAGATAATTGATCTATCAACAGTTAGTTTAAATTAAGAATATTATTTTATATGAATAAATATAAGTAATATTTGTTTCAGTTAACTTGAATTAACATTGATAGATAAACTCAACATAGGTTTCATATTTTAATCTCACCATCAGTATACGAGAGATGAAGGATTTGAGCTATCAACAAGCTAATACTCTTCATCGAAAAATACTTGCTGAAATACACTTGAAATGGTAAGAGTTAATTTTTAATAGAAAAACAAATCGAAAATATCACAAAGAAAGAGCAATCAAATAGCATTTTCCTTCTATTCGACATTGCATTGATTTGGTTACATGAGTTAATACTATTGATCAATATAACCAGAGTTGAGCAAGTAGAAGTTGTCTTAAGTACGCACTCGTTCAGCTTTGAATATAAAAAATGAGTTGATTAACAGAATATTTCCGGACTGAATGAAATTTAGTACTTATTTTTGGTAAACACTCTTGATTATCAACTAAAAATCAGATTGAGAATACATACAATGAATAAAACACATTTAGATGCACTAAGAAATAGTGCATAAATAGCAGAGCCCATAAACAATGATTAGATTATCGACTACTTTGTCAATTCAATCAATTATATTGATTAACAGTATTTGAAAGACCGATTGAAATAGAGTTCATTAAAACACAGTTTCATTTTAATATTCACTTGAAATTAAATGGATGGCAAAGACAGCAAAATATTTTCTTTTTTTTATGTCTAGGAATGTTTATTAGATATGAATTAACATTCAAAATAATCTTGAATTTGTTTTTATTTAGCGTCGGAAGTGACATTAATGAATATCCGCAATGCTCGAAAAGTATTTGAAAAACTTGAAAAAGACGTTTCTCGAAATTAAATTTCATTATTATACCGGTGAATGGAGTAAGAAACATTAATTTATAAAATAATTTTCTTGCCATTCAGCTCAAATTTAACAAAACACAAAAATAATCATATTAATCAGAATTAATCTTTCTTTGTATCTTTCTTTCGTTTTTTTTACTTATCTTTCAAACTTACCGGCTGGTATTGTTATGTACTTGTGTATTTTGTTTAATGATCATTTGTCAAACAACAGTTGTTTTTTTTTTTGTTTGCCTTCTACATCTTTTTTTTTATATGCATAACATAATCGAAATAAATGTTTTTTTTTTTTTCATCCATAAAACATAACTCTTCTGTTTTCTTTCTTTTATGTTTGTTCTATAGATTGCATAATGATATTACTCGACTTCTTGTTTTTTTCATTACTGTTATTATTACTCCAATCGAATGATGAACCAAGACGAATCGTAAGAATAGTAATAATACCGATAAAAAATGCTAATTGAACCCATGATGCTATTATAGATAATAACATATAGGAAAAAAATGATGAAACATTAGGATATTGTTCAAAAACTAATTGATTTAGTTGAGTGCATGAAGTAACACGACTATCATGTGATGTGATGGTTGAACAAAATTTTAAAAAACCATTTGTTAATATAGATGCATTTATTAAGGAGAAAAAACCGAGTATAATAGAAATAGGATACCTAGGAAATAGAAGAAAAAAAATAATGAGATTATTCGAGAAGAATTTTCCTTTTACCATGGAATGATCAAACATTGATCATTTGTTGCCACTATTTGTTGATCACTATTAAATAATATAAAAAAGAATCCCGTCATAATACAATAAATGAATGTAAAAACATTATAAAATGTACAAAAATCACATGTTGATTGCGAACTAAATCTTTCTGATAATGGTATTATTTTCGTTGTCCAATTACTTTCACTTGTTATAAATATTTGAAATTTAAATGAAGCATAAAGTGGACATTGTTGTTTAAATTGTACTATACTTGAACCAACGATTAGTGCGATTGTAAAACTAGTTAAACCAATTAATGCTATAAATATAAGAAATGTTATACGTAAACTATTATCAGACAAATGTGGGAGTTTTAATGATGTTAAGAATTTTTTAAAATCTGAATAAAAACGTAAAACAAATATTTGTTGTATATTGTTTGATGACATTTGTTTTTCAATATTATTATTATTATTATTATTATTACTATTATTATTATTATTTGTTTCACATATAATAATAATATTATCTTCATTCACATTTTTCTCTTGTAATAATGAAGACATAGGAATTAATTGTTGTTGTTCTTCATTGTTTATAACAGTTGTATCCATATTTTAATCGTTAAAATAATGATTGAATTCTATTGTTGTACGTCTAAATGATTTATTTTGCATAGAAACGATAATCGATACAAAGAAGAAAAAAAAAGAATGAAAATGTTTTTCATTTATTCTTTTTCTTTATGTGTTCATTAGTCACCTGTATCTGATTGACATTAAGTTTTGGAGCATATTGGAATGTATTAACTAGAAAATTCGAGAGGAAAAAGGTTAATGAATATAATCATACATATGTAATCGTTTTAGATGATATTTAATAATCAACCATTTCCATTATCAGAAAAAAAGAAAAATACATACGTAAGTTATTGCATTTTAAAGCTTTTGAAATAATAATTAATAATATAATTCAAGAGTCTTATTAGCAGAGTGAAGATCGATAGTATCAATCAATCATGTAGAGTAGAGCATGATTGTTATATTTTCTGTCAGAGATAGACGATAAGATTTTTTTTACGTTCTATTCGGAAGAATAAAGTTTATGGTTTCTATCACAAGGAAAAAAGTTGTTGTTCTCTGTTTCCGACACTTTTTTTTCTTTTTCTTTTCTATCCTGTCGATGTTTATAACTTTCTGTAATACGAGTGATGTCTTACCATGATTGCATATATTTTTCTGTCTATGATTTTATTCTGCTCCAAAAAAAATCTACCACCATCTTTATCACTGGATAATAAAGAGCATTGTTAAAAAACCAGTGACAAAGAAGATTAATTCATTCCACCGAAACTCTGGGGAACAAAACCAATTTTTTTCACAGCATTTGTTATTGCATCAAAGCAATGTACGAATACTTTTTTTAGTAATCCACACACTAGGTATATTATAATTATTACCTTATGACAGGAATACTGAGCATTCATTACTGTCTTTAGATTTTTCATTCTGAATTATTTATACATAAGAATAATTCTTTAGATTTATTATTAAGATTACAACAAAACACACTGGCGAAGCTAAGATTCTGGGGTAGGAGAAGGCTGAGACCCCTCTCTATTGTTGATCTTCTATTGTAATACATTCTTAATCAGAGAAATAAAATGTATATCGATTTTTCTCGGGATATGTGAGAACAGAACAAAAAAACCTATACAAATGTAAGAAACTGAAAAACATCAATTCAATCTCATTTCCATAATAGATTTCTAATACAACTGTGAGTCTTTTTGATCGAATCTATATTGAATATGCTAGACACAAGATAAGACTATATATAAAATATTGTCAACAATCTATTGTTTTGAATTCAACGACAGAAATTTTGACGAGTCGGTTTATTTTTATTACATTACCGTAACTGATAGAGAATTTCTCTGTTATTTCTTCTTGTTTCATTGCAATTCATTTCTTTTTTAGGTTTTATACATCAATGGAACTCATTTCGAAATATATCGAATCATCCTATTGTTATTAAGTACAAAATGAGAAAAATGATCCAGAGCGAGCGTCTACTTTTTTTCCTCATTTTAAATGGAGGTATAAACACTTAAAACAAATATATTATTAATTATGTCAAAGGCATACCTAAGCCTCTAGAAGAGTGAAAAGAGATTGATGTAATGTCTTTTTTCATATACAATGAGTACCAAAATTATTCAAAAAGGCTTATTTTCATTTTCTTTTCTGCTGACATAAGTGCTAGAGAGAATCTCAATAATGGTCCCAATAGAGAAAATTGTTTCCAACATAGATATAAGAAAATGAAAATTAGCATCAAATTCCCAAAGAGAGGGAATTAAGAAAACTAAAAATCTAGTTTTGCAGTACCATAACCTAGCTAATATAATTTTTTTTGGACCATATATAACGATACAGTAAACCATCCTCTACAAAATGAGACATTGCCGAGTTTTCTACGACCTTTTATGCTTGAGATACATTGATCTTATGGAAGCTCTTGGAGTCGTTTTTTTTACTAATTTCTATAGACAAACCGTTTTTTGACTTTTAGTCAAGTTGCTCTATCTCAGATAAAATATAATGTAATCAAGAACTCGAAGACATCTTATTTTGTAGAAAATTATTTGCTTTATCATTCTATACAGTCTAAACAAACTTATATTCATCATAAATGCTACTTTGCTCGAAAGGTAAAAATGTCGACAATAAAAATGAGTGATCAAAATGTGGGTAAGAGTGAGAGTAAAGGTAAAGAAATATCTCTTTCATACACTATCATTTGCAACATTTGTATCTTTCGACATTTTAACGTTTGATCAAAGTAGGATGAATCATATTTACGCATTTTAGGTGTTGAATCTGCTAATCATTTTTATTTCATTATATTCTTGTTGGCAACTATTATTTTTTTCCGCATAATTTTTTAGATTATTTCTGACGCTTACGACAGGAAAAACAAATTGATAAGGAACTTTATGGAATACAAATATTTAGAAGCAGAAAAAAATGCACAGTGCCATGTATTCTTTCTATTAAAATAGGCCTTGATTTTATATAATAAACAAAATTTGTATAAAAAATATTTTTATTTTCGAATATTTCAAAATAAATGAAAAATAGTTTTGTTTTTCTCTATCCAAATAGTGGTAATTAATGATTAATCCATCTTTTTCCAATGATATTTAGCATTAGACATGTTCATAGTTCCGATGATGTCCGTTTGTATTTTTTTTGTATCCGTTTATCAAGATTATAATATCATAAATCACATCCGAGTTTACATTGATTTGTAAAATACTTTCAAAGACCTAATGAATGAAAGTGAAGTATTGTTTTAATGATATTGATAACTGGGTGGGTGTATGTACTTGATATGACTCATTATTTTTAATGACATCAATAGAT
The DNA here is from genome assembly GCA_905250075.1 of Rotaria sp. Silwood1. Taxonomy (NCBI): domain Eukaryota; kingdom Metazoa; phylum Rotifera; class Eurotatoria; order Philodinida; family Philodinidae; genus Rotaria; species Rotaria sp. Silwood1. The sequence goes on from CAJNOP010000043.1 coordinate 188,734, forward strand.
TATATTACTTTTCATGCATAACGAAAAAACAACATTTCATGATTACCTACAGTAGCAGCGATTAATTCCACTAACAGGTAAAAAGTATTTAAACTATAATCCATTAACCTCATGATTTGACTATAATTAGGGCATGTTAAACTTTAATTGCAAGAACTTGAGTAACCTTCGCACGGAGGCGCTAGAGAGTCAACATAGGTTTTCTTTAGACGTGGACATTATAACTTGGAAAACAAATCTCATGACTTTAGAGCACTTATTTGATGAATTAATACTACTTCTATCGCGAATAAAAATTACATGTCGACCGATTTTAGTTTGTCTGATATATAAAGTAATCTTGGACTAATCTTCACATGAGACTTAATGGAAATCGTCAAAAAGTAGGCGATATATCTGCCTAATTTTAGCCATTAGCTTTGAAACTTTTTCTACTGTATGCTCTCCTCTAATAAAATTTTTCCGCACAATTTCACGATGGAAAGAGAAGAGATCCATGCTGAGTTCGTTCTAGCCAATGAACGTTTACTTGCGCTTAAAGGTTACATCAGATTGAGGTACCCTATTTGTGACATAAGATAGACATGTGAATCTTTGTTTCTTAGTGAGAAAATGGAGGTTGATTTATTTAAATAGTGGACAACGAGAAAAGTTTCAAAATACTAATATGTTCATCGTAAATTGTTTGCATCAAGGCCTATCGATCTCGGATTACGACTGGCAATTAGAGTTTGCGACTGTTGTATGAAACGATAGATTGTATTTCAAGATGTTAGTGAAAATCTTTCACTATTTGATATGGATTTGACTAAATAATTTCAAATGTGTTGATATTTATTAAACTCGAGTATACAAAATATATTTCTAGAAAAAAAAATTTACCTGTTTCTTATTTGAAAGAATATTTTATCATAATTTTATTTATTTTCTAGATTTTTTTTCGTCTAACTTTACTCGTTACTACAACGAGTTATTTAATAATTTCAATCTTATTATCGTCAATTTTAGCAATAATTTTTACTTCAGAATTTATGACGAGTACCTTCTCATTTGAAAAATAATAGAATTATTACTTTATAAGAAAATTTTGTCAAAGATATAAACACGAATGTTATATTATTGAAATTCAAAATAAAAGAACATTCAATAAAATTTCTTGAAAACATATCGGAAAATAAGAGGCAATCAAAAAAAATTGAACAAGGTCGTCTGTTTTATTTATCGGAGCTATTCTTTCAACAATGTTATTTTAAAGAGCGCAAAATTCTAAGGAAAATGAGGGGTCGTTGCATTTTATATGACTTTTCCTTGATAAGTTTAGGGTGTCCTAACACTCGAAAAAATGCAAATTTGATAGTCGGTTCTTTGCTAAAGTCCGTTTTGGTACGTTTTTTGTGAGATTTGTAAGCTTTTAAAGGAAAGCCGTATAAATTGTGGCAACACTTCATTTTGTGCTCTTTAAAGTGGATTTGTTAAAAAATAGTTCTGACAAAATCTTTTGGAATTTGTAAACTACCGTATTCAGTTTTTTTTTGAAACTTGACCATCATAGTTAATCTATGAAATCTTTTATTAAAAGAAAATGAAGAATATGTTGTTGCTAAGCTTTTTTCCATTACCGTACACCAAAACCCAATATGTTAAAACTGAATGCTTTTACTTCTTCGCGATTCTAAATATATAATTGAATACAGAATAATTACTTTTGATTGATCACAGAGATCACAATTAATAATTCGATATAACAAAGATTGTCAAAAATTCAATTAGTGAAATATTTGATTGGGAATTTTTTCTAGATTTTTTCTTCCAATTCTACATGTCACATTTATTTAGTAGTGATTTACCATTACCTTCAAATACTACTACAACTAATCCGACACTGCCAATTGTCAGTGATATAATGGCACTTCCACCGTAAGATCTTTCTGCATCTTTTTATTTTATTTTGTGCGATTGTAATCTATTTCAGATATAATATAGATGATCTGATTACTCCAAATAGTTCATTAACTAATATAACAAGTTTACCAAATGGTGATACAACACGTTCTTTACTTGCTGGTCACGATGGTCTGACAACTAACATCAATAATACTACTCATACAATATCACCATCATCAAGTGTAAATAATACATTACCAAAAATTGATCCTCTACATGGTCTCTTACTTGGTAATACAACAGCATTTGATGCTGTAACTACTCAACAACAAGATCATCGTACACATATTTCACCTTCACAGCAACCACAACAGCAAGCAACTGTAGCCGTAACTACGAGTCCTTCTGCCCGTATGAATGATCTTTTTCAAACAAAAGGAAATACAGAAAAGGATTCATCATCAATACTTATTAATAGTAGGTCAATTACTGTATCTATCTTAGCACAATTACTAATGTATTAAATCCAAGCAAAAAACACTAAAGCATCATTTGATATTATACATACTCGTAAGAGAATATAGTAACTAAGAGAAAAAAAGAAAAATAACGCTGTTTTTTGTGAAAGTATAACATTAATTACAGCATGCGAACGAGACTACTGCATGTATCTTGCACACGTACGAAACAAAGAAGAAAGAAAAAAAAGCAATTTTTTCTCTTCCTCTTTTTTTTTACCTGGAGTCTTTTATGATTGATGTTTGCTAATTTTTTCTTTATACAATGAAATCTTACCTTTGAAAATATCGAAAAAAAATTTTTGGCATATATTTTGAATGCAAATAAAAATTTTTCACTGATTTTAACGAACAATTAAATTTATTAATTAACAAGTACTTTACAATGAATTTAAATACATCAAATAAATGTTTAGATATATCACAATCACCATTTGATCAAGATGATAAGGAAGTAGCTGAAAGTCTCTCACATACAACAAATTATTCACTTCAATTTGAAGCATGTATGTAATTGACTAATTTTTTTTCGTATTGTATTTTAATCTTCAATTTTTTTTGTCTATCAGTACCAAATGATGAAGATGATAATGAAAATGGTGATATAGTCTTTATGCCAATTAAATCAAATGATGATGATGAAGCAGTAAAATTCAAAAAAGAAAATAACTATAACTGTTTGTTTGTTTAATAGATTAATGATAATCAAGATCCACTTGTATCACCATCGAAATATCGTGATGATTCACTTTGGTCAAAATCATGTCATTCTGGTGGTGAAAGTCCAATGAAGTAGAACAATTCATGTTTAGTTTTTTTTTCTTTAAAAATCATTTTGTTTTATTTTTCAGAGGATTAAAAACATCAAGTCATCAAGTCATGGATGATTTTAGTGATCCAGGAGAAACAAGGTAAAATTAATATGAAATATTTTATATTAGTTGTTGAATATTCATTTTTTTTATTAAAGTGATAGAGATGATGATTCAACGGCTGATGAAGAAGATTTATTACATTCACGTGTAAAACGTCGTAGTGGACGATCACCAAATACTTCTCAAATACCATTAAATGTTGATGTTAGTAAAATAAATAGATTATATTCTATTTTATTATAGGTTTTATATTTACTAGACATTGCATGCTATCCGTGAATTAACTCATCAATTAAATCAACACCGTTCACATGTAACGTCTGAACCTATTTCACAAACCACATATCAATCTGAATATGATGAAAAACTTGAACGATGTTGTCAACGTCTTGAACAATTAACAAACAAAGTTGATAGATTAATTAATCTCGAACAAACTGGTATTTTAATAAAAGTCATTCGAATAACAGATCATTGATGAGATATTAAAGAGAATATACTTTGTCTAGCGCGAATAAAGCTCTTTCTTATTTATGTTCTTTCTCTAACCAAACTCTCATGAGAGATAAAATGATAACAAAAGGTCAATTAGTTCCTATGATGAAATTGCTGTTCTTTAGGGCTTTTGTTGATGACAGAATCGTATATTTTCTTGTTTTTGGTTAGAATTCAATAATCAAAATCATCGTTAAGTAGTTGATGAACGATAATTTATGATTTTTATCATATAAAGCTTGTTCACTGATATACACAGTTCTGAACAAAAGCAGCCGTCACCATGAAGTGCTACTATTATTTAATATATAACTCTTCATTGGTTCACAAATATTGGATTTATAATTCAGACATCATCTTCCTCGCATGATCGCCTTATTTTATCCATATTGATACAAATATTTTTGTCCAACTAGTCATTCAAAAGATCACTTTCTTCGCGATCTGTAGTCTAAATTTTGTTAGAAATTACTTTAAAAGGATTCAGATATCATCTTCTCATTAAGAATATTTATTGAAGAGCAAATGTTTCTGCAAGTTTGTCTTGATATTTTAGCACCACAGAATTGAATGAAATCGAGATAGTTCAACGATAGAGGTTCACTATCTCCGAATGTGCTAATTACTCAGATTATAACTATATATCACGAAATTTGCTGATTATAAAGAAAGCGTATAGGTAGAGCCCAACAGGTGATAGTAGCTTGTGGAATAGAAGTACAACAAGCCAAAATCTTTTCACTGCACGTTTTCGATGAATATATTTTTTTTTCACAGGAGAAAGACGATGTATAAATCATAACTCTAGTACATGTGAACTGATGCAGGACAGGTCGTTGCTTGCGATCATGATTTATTATCACACACATGTATCCAAAATATCAGTTCAGTATCATAAAGAATAGTAGCATTTTAGAAGGAACGGCTACTTTTGTTCAAGACTGTATATAGTGCGTTTACAAGTATCTCGAAAAAAATAAGCGTCCGAGACTAGAAGCTTTTCAAAATTCAAGAAAATTATTAATTTTCTTGATAATTTTTGTTTAATTTCAATTTTCATTTATTCTTAGTGGTTGCTTCTCGACCAAGTCGACCAAGTCCTAATACAGCACCTATTGATATAATAGCAACAAATGAACCTGAATTAACTTTGACAGATGCACATTATGATCGATTAGAAGCTATACTTATCGAAAAAATTCAAACATATGTACAAGCTGGTATGAAAAACAAATAAAATTTTATCCACAAAAATAAAAATTGTTTATTGTAGCAATGAAATCAGTGTTTGAACCATATCGAGATTTAAAAGATAATTTACATAAAGATTTAGCTGCAAAATTATTAGCTACTGATACAGTTATTAAACAAACAATAACACAAATATTTCGCTCAAAGGTTTTATTTATTAATTTTAATTTTAATTTTTCTTATGTATTTTGTTTTTGTAATTAATATTAGACTATGATTGATTCATTAAGTAATGCCGTAGCAAATGCAATTCAAACAACAATGGTCACATCCTATCGTGATACATTTAATCAAATTGTTATACCATCATTTGAAAAAGCTGCAACAAATATGTTTCAACAAACCAATGATGTATTTAAACGTGGTACAAAAGAATGTATGTATAATATATATTCTTCAAATAAATAAAAATTTAAAATATATAGATTTACAAGAAATGATCGAATATGGTCGTCAACAACAACGTTCATTAATTCAACAACGTGAACAAATGATGAATGAAATACGTAAAGATTCAACACAATTATTAAAAGAATTGGAAAAGAAAAATCAAGAATTAATAAATACACTTAAAAATGAAATTATTCAATATATGACAACAACTCTTACACCTTTGTAAGATTAAATCACTGAATCAAAACTTTATCTTATTATGAAATACGATTCAAAAACGGTGTTAAATTATAGATATAGACATTTGAGTCTCACAGATATCTTCACAATGAGTCATTATTAGAGGCTTGTGGACTCATGCTTTTTTAATTGCGAAACTTTTTTTCTAGTAAATTAGCACCAGCTTACGTTTGCGGCGATATTATGTATTTTCAGGCTTTTCCTCTACTTTTTCGGTTTCACATAAGTCAAGAATGAAACGGAACTTCCGGAATTCCTATGGCTTACATTAACTCTTATTCTAACGGAGGCGAGTTTTAAGGTCCGATGCAGGAATCTCGTCATTGCAGACCGCATATCAATAATGTCTCCTACTAAAATATGAATCACTTCCTCATTGCATTTCTGAAAGATTAAGTAAAAGGATGGTGAAGAAATATGTCCAAAAATGTATACAAAAAAAAACAAATTCCCTGTAGTTAGCAATAGCAGCTACATCATGTTTCACATTTTCATATTGACAGCTTTGTTTTTCTTTTACAAATAGAATTCGTGAGACGATTCAATCAATAGTTCGTGAAGAAGTCACAAATGTTTTACGTGAATTATTAGTTACCCAAAAAAATGAAATAAATACTTTAATTATTCAACATCTTCGACAACAACAACAACAACAAAGAACAATTACACCAAAACCACAATCGACAGCGAGTCAAACAACAACCCCAATACCTACTGTTGCATCATCCAATCAAACAAAAATAACTTCAACAATTGATATTAAACAGCAAACAGCATCAAAATTTGTTCATTCTGGTCAATTAAATCAAGCATTTGAATATGTTTTATCAGCATCTGATTTAAATCTTGTTTTATATCTATGTGAAAATATCCGTCCAGCTGAATTATTTTCAATGCAACCATGTCCATTACAAATTCCAGTTATTCTTTCTTTAATTCAACAACTTGCAGCTGATTTAAATACACATCAAGAATTAAAATATAGGTAAATTATTTTCTTTTTAAATCGATTTTGTTTTATTTTATTTTTTTCTAATTTTTTTCATATTTAGTTATTTATATGAAGCATTGATCTGTCTTGATTTATCACATCCAAGTGTACGAGATTATTTATATAATGTATTAACTGATCTTAATAAAAAATTATATGCATATATTCAAACAAATCCCACAGGAACAATGACGAAACGTTTTCAATTATTATATTTGGCAAGTCAAGGTTTAGTACAGAAAATACTTCAGCAACGAGCAACACCGATAAATCAAATATTATCATCATCAAAATAATTTTGTATTTTTGTAAATTAAACGTGTTTTCTTTTTTTTTTTGTTATCTGTAAAGTCGCAAACTTCTTCAAAATAGGATTTTTTTTCGTTTGTTTCATGTTCTATATATCAAAGAAACCTATACGGATTGTTATATTTGAATGTTTCACTTTGTATTAGTTTGGTTGTTTACATTAACAATTAAATAGATTCTAATGGGACATAAAATTTTTCTGATAAAATCAACTCTTAAAATGAATGAAAATATATTTATTTATTTTTAAGCACTTCATGTCTGAAAGTGATGATCCACGGATAATACATGATATCGATTGGCCGATGCTTGATAAAAGTCGATATGTTCCTTTAAATCTTCTATCAACATTTACTGTTCGTTCACTTCTTTATCCATTTACACTTGTTCGTACACGTTTACAAGTACAAATACAATCATCGATTTATAAAGGTACATGGCATGCATTAACATCAACTGTTCGTTATGAAGGTTTTCGTTCATTATATAAAGGCTTTCTTGTTTATAATTGTCAATTAGTACCCGGTCTAATTTATATAACAACATTTGAAGCTACTCGTTCACATGCAAATATTATAACTAAAAATGAATATTTACGTGCTGGTTTTGCTGGCTCAATAGCTTCATTAATAGCACAAATACTTGCTTGTCCAATTGATATTATATCTCAACATATGCAATTAGTTGGCTTAACATCACCCGGAAAAAAAACTCGTACTAAAAATGGTACAACATCTGTATCAGATACAACATTAACAGACACAAAAATAACTCGTCAACAAATACCTCGTATACATGTACCTAAAGAAATACGTAATAGTAATTACTTAATATTTAAACATATATGTAAAACTATACTTTATGAAAATGTTTCTGATAATAATAATAATAATACTAATAATAATAAACCTCGTTTGAGTTTAAAAGGTTTTTATCGTGGATATTTTATTTCGACGTTTTTATTCAGTTTAACTAGTGCAATCTGGTGGCCATCATATTACTTTTATCAAAGACAAATGCTTAATATTGAAGCTACGTTTCGTAAGTATTATAGATTTATTTGAAAACTTCTAGTGTAATTAGATTTTTTAAAACATTGTTTAGAAGTAAAAGAAAAAGAAAATTGTTGTCGTTTAGAAATGTTTATTCTCTTTTTTTTTTCTTTAGCTAATATGTTTCCATTACCGTTACTTGTAATTCAATGTATTGCTGGTCCCTTATCTTCTCTTACATCAACATTACTTACGAATCCACTTGATGTATGTCGCACACGTATACAAGTTGAACAAGAACGACGAAAAGTATCACAAATAATGCGTGAATTATGGCAAGAAGAACGTTTTAAAATATTTACAAAAGGCTTAACAGCTCGTCTTTCTCATTCATGTGTTTATTCATTATTTATTATATTTGGTTATGAAACAGTTAAACGAATATCATTAAAAGAAGAATATAAAGGACAAATAAGATGGTAAACAAAATGTTAACATTCCGGTTTACATAAATTCTTCCGTTCCTATCTTGTAATTCTTTCGTTTGATTGTATATGTATATTTTGATAATACGACAATTAGGAAAATAAAAAATCACACTATGAATTAGACTTATTTGTAAAACATTAATATCAAATAAATAAAATTCTGTTTTTATAGCTTTTATTTTTAAGTTTTGTTGTATAAGATTTATTCATAGTCAAAAGATATTATCAAATAATAAACTATCAATTTTGAAAAGTTCTTTGTTTTTCAATATCATAAAATTCTCGTTTAGTATTGCCGATGAAAATTTTTTTCTTTACAGTATCAAAATTATCTAGCACATATTATTCTTTGAAAAAAATTTAAATAATGAAAGAACAATCACGATGGAGTTTCTTCTTTTGTATTCTTTTGTTTGTTTATTATAGTGTGACGTTTGCTAATTTATTTAAATACCGATTATAAAACTGTCAAACAATATGATCCATAAAATATATTTCAAGACGAATAAGTTATAAAGTACAACAATAAGTTTATTCAGCTGTATTTCTATAGGATATTCGGCAAAATTCCATTATGAATGCTTCTTTCATACTGCAACTTGATCATCCAAATTTGTTATTCACTAAGTAGTACTATATAGTAGTATTCAGGAAAAACAACAAAGATATTGATTTATGACTTTTTTTTCCATGATGAAACTAGGGAAATTCTATTTTAGAATAAATTATTTGTTTCTAACTAAAAAGTTGTTATTTGAGAATATCTGCAATACACATTAAATATTTATATTATTCAAGCTTATATTAATGAATCTAATCTTTTTCTTTTTGAAAAAGTAAATGAGCATTTATTGAAATAATTAAAAGAAATTATGCAGTATAACTTGAAAAAGAATTGAAATTAGAAAATTATTCTCTATTTTAGTTACATAATATGATGCTTTGAGATTGCCAGGAATCGGAAGGAGGGATGTGAAAACTCACGAGACCGATAAGAAGATTTTTAGTAAAATTGATTGGATTCGGCAGTAAACAAATCGAACGATTTGTTGAGAACTAATGAGCAAAAAAAACAAATAAAACGCTGAAAATTCGCTCGGGAAAATCGAAGATTTCTCAAGATTAGAAGAGATAATCTCCGATCAAGACAATCCCAATGACATAAATGAAAGTAAAGTTTTCTCGTACACATCATACTATAAGTCTTTTGGCGAGTTCTAAAGCATGTTTTTTGTAGTAACAATGGAGTGTCAATAGTTTTTCTTTGTTAATTCATAGCAGTGTAAATAGTACATGATAAATCACTTTTCAGCATTATACAATATGTAACAAGTTTAACAAAGATTTTCATTCCATAATTTTCTTTAATGTTTCGTGTGTTTATCATTTTTATGATTTATAGAAAAAAAAAAGATTTTTTTCAAAATATTATCAATACTATGATTAGTCATAATGCATTAGAATAGGCTCATATTTCAACAAATGGACGAGTATGTCATTGGAGTACTTCTCAAGATAATATATTCTTTTTTGTTATTTAAATAGAACTTTTTTGTTTATCTTCTGAAATAAAATATATGTGATCAACTTACAATGAATCAAACATTTTGCTTATCAATAGATTCATAAAAAAATGTTTTTATCATTCAAAAAAAATTTTTTAATCTTAAACTCAATGAAACATCACAGTTAATCAAATATCAAAAAAGAAAAAAAAATCAAATTTGATCTTCTTCTTCATTGTCATCATCGATATTGACGATTTCTTTTGTTTTCGGCTTTAATGGTAAAGTTCTTTTTAATAAAAAGACACTTAAATCATCAGCATTAGTACGTTGATGAATATCTACAACATATTCTCGTGATTTATCATTTAATAATTCAACCATTCTATTAGCTGTCACAATATCTTTTCGTAATTGTACAGGAGGAATAAGTGGTGTATTTGGATAACTAATTATTGTTGAAGGTGATGGTTGTCGACTTCTATATGTTGTTATTGTTGCTATTGAACGACGATTAGACCTTGCATTGTGCCCAGCTAACAAATCTAATTGACGACTAATAAGTTTGATAACAATAATTAATAAAACAGTAGCTAAAACCATTAATGCAAGAATTCCAGCAGCGGGAAAACCACGTTTCTGCATCCAACGTGGAGTTGTTGTTTCATTTGTAAATTGAAGACATGATGGAGATTGTTTTACTTTAATACAACTATTTAAAAGTCGATATATATATATATTTATATTAACTTATGTAGTTATATTAATGAATTTCTATATCGAAATAAAATATAAAAAACTTACCGACATGTAACATTACGTCTACGTCCTCGACATGTATTACAATTGATTGTTATTGTTACACGGCGATCAGAACATAAAAATCCACATGACTTATCATGTTCACATATATAAAAACACGAATCTGTTGGAAGATTATTTGTTGTTGTACTAATAGTATAGGAAGTATTTTCTGTCAGTAACGATGAAGGCGTTATTTGACATTGTTGACAACGTTGTGTATTATGTATCGTATGAAGACAATGTGTATCTTCTAAACAATGACTATAATTAACTAGATTTGGTACAAGTTGAGTGACATGTGTTGACGATGGAGATAATCGGCCTTGACTACATTGTTTAGTAGAATACGAAGTAACACATTGAGAGAGAGATATTTTAGAAATAAATAAATCAGTTAATAAAGAACGTCGATATGATGATCGACAAAAACATAATGGTGAATGTTCACGATTAGAACATGGAACAGATTCACCTATGTATAGAAATGATTTCAATTTGTTATTTACATAAAACAAAGTAAATCCCAATGGTAAATACTTACCATCAATGTGATAAGGATTCATCGTGATAAATATAGCAATGAGAACAAAAGACCAAGTAAGCATCAATATATTCAAATTCGATTCTGCTCATACACACCACTGATTTCGTTCCCACTACCGCTGGTTCAATCTCGTGCTATCATACAGTGCTGATTAATATTGATGTTGATGCTGATGTTCCGTTCAAAATTCTTTGAGAATGAACCAATGATTACTTGTTCTTTTTTTCTAGTTTGATCATCATTATCATCATGTTTTCTAGAAAAAAAAGTCACCAGGGGAAGAGACATCGAATGAATGACTTGAAAAGAAAGAAAGAACACACGAGAGACAACAGCAAGGATAGGCATACTATTTATGTCATGTTTATACGATGTATCATGTGGTGTTATTCTTCTATGTATACTATAGACAATTAAATATTAGGAAAAAAACGAGAAAAAGCTACTAATATCATAACTAGAAGAAACAAATAAAAAAGAAAGAAAAAAAAAGAACTCTCCGTTGTTCATCAAACAAGATATATTTGATGGACCGAGTGAACGTTATATTTGATTTCTTTTTCTATATATAATCATTATTGTTGTTGTTGTTGTTGTTGTTGTTGTTTTTTATGGTTACTCGGTCTATATGGCTGTCATTAAAAATATGGAAGTATGTCGAGTTCTATTTGTTCTTTTATTGTTCTTGGTCTATCGTGAAGGAAAGCTTCTCGTTTCTTACGCTTGTTTCGTCAATATTCTCTTAAATACGGTACGTAGGAGAAACAACACATAGAGAGAAACCAGATTGATCTATCGTAAGTATGCGTCTGGAATGGTAATGGCTCTTCAATATATATATAAGAGAGAGAGAGAGAGAGAGAGAGAGAGAGAGAGAGAGTAAAAGAATTTGTTTTTGCTTTTATAGTCTGGTAGTATGAGTTTCGTTCTCATCAACATCATCATCATAATCGATTGGAAGTAACAATAATAGGATTCAGCATAGATGAAATGTTCCGATTTTCTCTTTCTATCTATTTCGTTTGTATACGTAAGTGGCATTTGGACATGATAATGTTACATGACAAATGACATGTCAACATATATGTGCACAACATTTAAGACTGTGATATCATATCATATGGGTTCTTTCAAGAAAATATGTAAGTCTTGTTTCTAATTACACAAATGTAGATAAATCTATATATAAATACAAACAATATTTCAAATAGCCTAACAAATCGATTATCATGTTGTTCTTTTTTTTTTCTTTATCTTTCTATTAAAAAGTTAAATTTTCATATATAAATGATTATATTTTTTCGTCGTTTTTCAATAGATTTTCATTTATTATTTTGTATAAATTGATAAAGTTCTTTGTATGAGTATAATGTTTTTAAAAAGAAACAATTCATACATCAATCAAGAAAACAACAGCAAATAGCCAAAATGTCTAATGTCGTTAATTCTTTTCTCGTGACATTTAGAACTGTTCTTAATCGTCTACAATATAATTATTTGAAATTATTGACGTTAACTGTAAAATTATTATCAATACATACTCAAAATGAATCTTTCATAATAGATGCTACAAATAACATTATGTATTAGAATATTTATCTACAGAATAGCAATGAAAAAGACATCGAAGCTAATCTTCTTGTTTCTTTCCTTTTTCTTTTTTGTTTCGAGTAACTCAATTAAAGTGCTGATGAAAATATGATTTTCATGTTTTTTCTTTTGTGTTAATAAAGTTCTTGAGTGTTTTCGAATGAGATTCAATTATCGAAAGACAAAAATTTTTCAAATAGCATCATCTGTTTTAAAAGTGACTAAAAATAGCACTACAAGCTAATACGATAAAATTATGTCAACATATCTCACAGGAATACTTATTAACAAAAGATCATAGAAAAAAAATCCTTTTTTTTGTTCAACACAGATCATTGTTTTTTTTGCAGCAAATTTTTTCATAATGATACAAAGATTATCTTATTATACATTAATTATTTTCTTAATATCGTTAACTTTGATGATAGTTTTGGTTATTGTTCAAGTGTATGCGAAAGAAATATTGAATAATATAAAGAGTAAAAGAAAAGAGAAGTTATTAATGATCAATAGTAATTGATTCCTGAAGCTTTGAAGATCCAAAGCTACGATTCTTAATCTAAAAATGTCTACAGAAGTAGATTAATAATCTAACTATATCTACCGTAGTAAATTAATAATCTAAATATATCTACAGAAGTAGATTAATAATCTATTATTCTTTCAGTAAAAGGCTATGGACTAAGCTCATCCTCTTGTCGTTGTTATCAATCATTTCCATAAATTTTACTCTGTTATCAAATATCATTTTAATGCTTTTCAATTAAAATTTGTCTTTTATGTGAAGAAAACATAAGATTTATAAATCACAAACATAAATGATTTAGACAAAAACTAATAGTAGATAATAAAATCAATAATTTATCAATCAAACATATATATTTTAAAAGTTAATTAACTGAAAAGCAAACAATAGATAACAAAGCAAAAAATCAAACTGACGTCATGTAAATAATGTGAGTAACAGCATATCTTTAGTGATATTCATACTCTTGACAAGTTGGTTTGTTTAATTATTTCAATAAATACAATTCATCAATAAGTAGTTGTTTGTTTATTATCTATTGGCATTAAAATTTCTTTTTATTGTCTTATGATTGATTGTTGTAAAACTGTAAAAAGTCTTTCTTATTTTCCATTACTATTGAAATTATTTGACTAGATATATCTTATCAGTTTTTCCAGATTGATTTTTAGTTTATTTCCATTAACAGTGTAATTATAGACAATACTCAAGACAATTAAATCTCATTGTTTTTTTAAATTAACACTATTTTGAAAATGAGTATAGCAAATTGAATTGGTGTTTTTTTTGTTTCTCCAAAACGTATTCAGTAAAAATCATACAATATACAATAGTTTTTCATCAATAATTCGCTGATTTCTTCTTATTTATCTTTCTAGTTAGATGTTTGTGGTCGAGCTATATAATATGGCCAATATATTGCATTGAAAAGTATAAAAAGTATAGGAAAACAGAGACGTGACCACTTGTCAATGTCGTTAACATCCTGTACATGTGGTATATGTTGACGTATACTTACAACACGAGTTCGTACATGATTTAAAAGACGATTCATTCGTTGGTGACGCAGATTTCGATTTATTGATGATGAATATAATCCAGGATTTCCTCGTAAAATAGGACGAATACGTGGTAGTTGATTATCAACCGTAAGATTATTTCGTCGAGTTAAACAATTTTCATCAAATGATGTTGTTGCTGTGGTTACTCGACGATTAATTGAATTAGGAGGACGTAAACCAAGTATAGGTGATGCTCGACCACCACCTTCTTCAACTAGTTCATAATCAGCCTAAATATAAAAAAGTATTGTTTGTATCTAATATTAACTTTTACTTTCATATTATTTTCAATAATATTTACATGACTCTCTGTTTTTGTATGATTTTCTTGTTTTTTTCGTTTTCGTCTTTTTGCTCTCGTACCCCAATAAAGATAATTAACAGCTGCATATTCAAGTAAAGCGGCAAATACAAATACAAAACACATAACTAAATAAATATCAATTGCTTTAACATAAGATATACGTGGTAGAGATGATCGAACACCAGTTGATATTGTTGTCATTGTCAAAACAGTAGTAATACCTTAAAAATAGTAAAACAAAGAATATAAACAAGATTTACATAAAATTTCATTGAATATTTAATTGTATTCGTGTTTTTTTTTTACCTAATGCTACACGTGCACTTGTTGCTTCATGATTGATCCAAAAGCTTACCCAAGATAACATGACAATAAGAATTGAAGGAAGATAAGTTTGAAATAAGAAATAGCCTATATTTCGTTGAAGAATAAAACTCAGCGAAAGACGTTGATAAACACCTTTGAAGAGAAAAAAGCAAATCTACTAAACAAGAAAAGTTTATTTTATTTTGATGTTACCTGTTGCTAAATAAAGTCCATATGATATTGTATCATAACCAGTTATTGTAAATTGTGGTAATTGAACTTTATCAAGATCTAATACAGATGCACGGCCATGTTTCCAACGCATAATAACATCAGCTTGTGTATAACCATATGATTCAACTTCAACTGTACAATTTTGTCTATCAAGTGGATATCGTCGTAAATCCATCATACATGCTAATGTACTTGTAAATCTCATACCATAAAGAATTTCTCCATTACCATTTAAACGTATCATTTTATTTTTTTCTGTTACATCATGTAAGTATGCACTTTTATCATTTGGAAAAAATGTATCAGGTAACCAAAATCTATCAATTATTTCACCAGTTAATGTCATTTCTTCACTTGTATTACCAAATACTAAACGATCATCACGCCAATATTGATTTAAATAAAGTGTTAATGTATAATCCATATTAACTTCAGATATACTATCAAAACTTGCTAAACGAATTTCAATATCTAATAATAATGGTTCATCTAGATTGAAAATATTTTATATAAAAAGAAAGAAACGAAAACAAAAATAATTATGAATTTATACTTCCGAACGATGGTCGCAGACGAATGTCATATTCTTTGAGCAAATCTTCAATTGCTACTGAAGCATTCTTCAAACGGCCTGCACTCATACGTTGTGAACTCCTATAATTGAAAGATTAATATATAAACTAAAGACTCGCGTAGGAACTTTTTCAATTAATTAATTGTTTTTTCATCGAAGCCTGCTGAAGAATTTATTATCGACTGTGCTGCTTCAGAATATGATCATGACAAATCCTCTTAAGTTTTTATTTGTTGGCTTTTTATTAGAATAGTAAACATTTCTCTAAAAAACTTTGAGATTGACTGAGACTATAATGCATATCAATTTGGCTATAAGTCCATAATATTTTCTGTTTTTCAAAAACAAATGAGTTTGACATAAAATAATATCAAGTTGAAAATTTTCACAATAAAATAGTGTATGAATTAAAATGGTTGTATTTCAAACTAAAACAATGGTTTGAAACTGAAAAAGTTACTGTTTTCTAAAGAATTCAATATACTCTTTAATTTGAACTAATGAAACACAAAATTTAGCACTTTAAAAAACTAGTTTTTCGGAAAAACAACATATGAACACATAAGAAAATTTTTCATGAACGTATTCGGAATCAGAATGGTTAATAATCTATAATCCCGTAGTTTTTGATAAGAAAAGCAGCTTATTAGTTAATAACAATGCCTCGTCAGCTAGAACCAATAATCTATTCGAAGCTCGAGCACATTTTATTATAACAGTAGATATTGATCATATCTCCCTCAAAAAAAAAACTATATGAATTCTTTTGCGTAATTGTTTTCTTCATTTCAATATTTTGTTTAAATACGGTATAATTAAACGATGATACTACATAATTATTTTTGACCTAGAATATTCCTCAAATAAAAATACAATGTGATATGATAAAAACAGAAAATTTATTATCATAATGAAATTAAACATGAAAACAAATCTCAATAATAAATAATATTTTCAAAAATTAAAAAAAAATTTCGTAATTTTTAAATTAAGAACAAAAATTTCTTTATTATTTATCAAACTTATTCAATCTTATATCAAGATTAATATACGACAAATCACACTTGAATAAATCTTATTTTTATCAATATAGATCATTAAAAAAATGATTTTATCCTTATATTTATCTGATTGATTGTTTTATATATGCAGGTACTGTCGATTCTTAGAATGACAAAATAGATAACTCGTAGACTGATCTTGTTTTTCTTTTTGCATGCAAACAGAAGGAACGAACAAATCCAAGGATGATCCAATCATGCATGCGCACATGCAATGTCTTCAATTTACTCAATATTTCTTTTTTTTTTCTTTTCTATTCCAAATATTTCTCGAGTTTTGTCCTAATTTACCAGAACACCATGTATTCGGCGACGAGCGGCAACTCGAAACAACACATTGTATATAATCGATTTCAATTCACTTCGATGCATTCTCTTCCTTTTTTTTCTTGTAATTGATTAAGGAAAAGAAAAACGCACTTGTAGTAATAACTATTAGATCACCAACCTTGGTACTCAGAATTTCATCATTATTTCTTTTTTCTCTTTGTCTCTCTCTCTCTCTCTCTCTCTCTTCCATTTTAAAAATTAATTAAAATAAAACATACTGACGAACGATGAATATATACAATAGTTGAATCATGAGAATCAATTGCAGACGTTGATGATTACAGAACATAATCGAAAGATAAACGACGGCATCGGACGGATTCAGATGATGACTATTGACATCAATAACCAATATAGAAAGCAAATGTATTGGATACAAACATATGCCGGTTCTTGAAGTAGTCTTTTAAGTTATACAAGACTTTATCGACATACAATTCCCTAATCTTGATCAGCTGCAAGCAATTCGTCTGGTGTTGGTGCCAATGATGAGTGTGTTGTTATCGCTGTCGTTGTTATTGTTGTTATTGTTGTAAGGCAGTACTGTTCTAACTCCGCCCAAAGATGACGAGCACATTTTCTCTCTCTTCCAAAGTCAATCCGTCGTTTTTCTCTTTTTTCTTCTTTTCCAGGTTTACATGTATATTGCTATTTTTTTTAGTTTCTTTTCTTCTTGACGACAATGAGTTAGAAGAAAAAAAAAAGAAGGACACAGAGGAAAAGAGAGAAATATAATCATCAATCCTTCCATATAATCAAATATATTAAGTTCATTTTATTCCTGTCTATCCATCTCTTCCGTTCCGACAATTTCACAAACATTGCTTATCGATCGTCGGCGAGCGTTGTCAATGTGCCTCATTGATCCAAAGGCAGTTAGCTTCTTTCGATCAATCTTATTGATGAGACATGTAAACTTAAAGATATAAAGAAAAGAAAATATAGAGAATAAACTAATGATTCTTCGAAACACAAGCATTGAATTTATATACATTAGTCATCAATTTAAAGCTGGATTTCTTTGGGCTATTACAAAAGAGATTTAATTAAATCCTATAGAGATTGTCAAGCGAAAACAACACAAGCAGATTCTTTTGACCCAGGAAATATGATATTATCAGTGTAAAAGATACAAATAGTTTTATATTTCGATACATGTTTTACTGAATAGATGAATCATTTATAATTTTCAATTAATTCAACTGCCTGTCTTGTTGTCATTTTTTTTTCGACAAAAAACAACAAGCATTTAAATCACAAATTCATTTGCTATTATAACATTATACCGATATAAAATGCTAAAAAAGCGAAATCAGTTATACTTGTTGTCAATATCCTTTACATATAATATTTCAAATATTTGATTAAGTTTTTCGTTTAAAATATTTGTAAAAAATCTAGTGCCTTCTTATAAATTATACGATCAGGTGTTTCACTAAGAATGTTCTAATAAATTAATAATAGAATAATACCTATGTTCGATTCAGAAGTTATCATACTAACACATAGTCGCAGTTTTTCATCAAAGATCAATTGATTTCTTCTACAAAAAATCATCAAAAAGGATTTTTCTAATTCTATTAATTGCATTGAAAACATACAGAAAAAAATAATCACTGAAATTTCAAATTCCAGTAAATAATTAATATAATGAGGTTGAACGAGAGAGATTGAACATAGAGTCTATAAACGAAAATTCACCTGCATCTATTTGTCTGTAAAATAATTACTATCTGGTCGCTATGATACAAATGACTGCGTAGAGCAGTATTGGGATTCAAATTAATCTAGTAGTATGCCTATAGAATTAACGACCATTATTATCAAATTATTCGATGGTTCAATTGAATCGTTCAATGCTGTAACATGAGTATGTGATGTAATAATTATTAAGAGTTAGAGTGTGAGTCTGAAGATATGATTATGGTCAACTAAAATCAAATTATTTGAATAATATGATATCCTTTTTTTTTGATAATAGAAATAGTACTAATATAACTAATTGTATTTATTTCTGTTATCTTTATAATATATATATATATACATTTATAATATAAGTTTTATTGTAAAAAACAAAAGAAGACACAGAATAATATGAATGAGGAAAAACGAAAACTTTTAAAATTTCAAGTTATTGTTTAAAAAATTCAAACTTTGAGCATAAAATCTCCAAAACCAAGAAACCATGATTTATGACCGCATACCAGTCATAGCAATTCAGTAATTCGATGTATACCAATATGTGATAAAAAGAATTTTTTTTATTTACTGTATTCAACTATGATTTGAAATTAAAAATAAAATTGTAAAAACTAAGTTAAAGAATGAAAACGAATATACTTAAAATAGAGTAACGATAAAAAATTTCACAAAATTTTTATAGGCAAATGATTAACATTGCACATATCTACTGAACTTCATTACAGAAATGTAACATATTCAAAATTGTCTCTTTCGTTATAAAGAAAATCAAATTTTCTAATACCAAAAATATGATTTCGTTAAACGAATCGATTTTATATGACAATGCATCGGTTACATTCATCGACTTAGATCGTACCCAAAGTAATGAGATTTTGAGGAAAAAAAACACTCGCCAACACTTTATTCAAGATCCATCAAATATTTGAAGTAGGTCTCTTGGTTGTTTACACACAAGTGTATTAGTTGAAGTCATCTGTCGAAGATTTTTCTATATTGACTTTTATTGAGCGAGTTAATGATCTTGATAACCGCAAGGTACAACGATTGTGTGTTGCTTTGATCTGTTCGATTTTGTTTGATCAGATCGAATAACCGGAGATTAGACGGTACTAGATGCGGAGAATTCGACGGTTGTCGAATAACTTTCATGTTTCCTGATTCTAAATACTTCGAAACATCTTAATGAACATGTAGTTGGCCTTCTCATAATGGAGTTTGTCAGTATGCGTATCAGATGCTGGTCTTTTTGTCTAGACTACGTCGATGAGGATTGCAAATAATTACCGATGTAATATACGTAAAAAAAGTTAGGAGTGTATTCGAGTTTTTCTAGTCGACATTCGTTCCTACATCTATGCTAGTTTTTTAATTAGTTGTGCTACACACAGAATATGATTCTGCACCTAATGGAGATATTTTCGAAGGGAGATTTCCAGACACAAAACCACCTTTTTTCAACTCATTCTGCTAGAAACTCCTGCTGACATTCACAACTATACCTGTTCTGGCTTTCGAATTAACTGTGATAAATGCAGCATTTCATTCTTTAACGAATGGTCATATTTTGAACGATGATCATTCGTCATAAAAAGTGTCAGTGTGAGTGTGGCTATGGATGTAGATGTTCTTTCGTCAACCAGCACTCACAGCCCGTATGATGCATGGCCATTGTTGAAAATATGACCATTCGGTAAAAAATGAAATACTGCATCCATTACAACCATTCTGAAAGAAATCGCAAGTTTTGGACTGAATGTTGGCTAAAAATACGAGCCCATTTTGGCCGGCCAGTCAGTATTTGTGGTCTAAGATCCAAATATGATGGATCATTCTCCTTGAATATATTACCATTCGATAGAGAATGAAATTTTGCATCTAACACAGCCTTGACAGGGAATGTTGTAAAGAAATACGAACCGGTAGAGTCGTAAGTGAATTATTGAGCCCAAAAACTTGTCGTTGATGATTGATCCTCATCGAAAATATCATCATTCGATTGAGATCAAAATTCTCTATCAAGAACAGTAGATATTTGGGTTGAAACAGATATAGTTGCAAATCCAATCAAGAATTACCTGCAGAATGACTTAGATTTCCTAGTTGTAATCCATTACCCTACTATTGTTAGCTAACCTTCTTCGTAAATATGATCATTCTCGATGCAGAATCAAATACTGTATTCAGCATAACCCTTATTCATCTAAAAACAGGCGTGTATAGTTTCCTTTGCGATTTCTCATATGATAATTGGTATGTCAAAATAAATGAGTCGGACTTGTTTTCCATAAGATGTGTCGTGAAAAGGTCTACAGTTTACAAACAACAGCTTATTATACATATAGATGCACCTTTTGCTTTCCAAATGAGAAAATTCTTTATGAGCAGTTTTCAACCCTGTGAACAAGATCATGTGTAGGTGCACAATGAATTCTTTTTCTAATTTCATCAATGAATGAATCATAGTTATTAACTTTATTTCATTGATAAAGTTTCGTAATCGTTTAGCCATGTGAATCGCTATGATACCATTATCAATCATTCACACAACCACTTTTCGTAGATCTGCAGATGTCACTTCTTTTTATTTCCTAGTACACAATTATATACTTCGTATGTCCTTCTAACAAATGACATCATCAGAATCAGTAAAAGAAAATATAATCGAAATACATATTAATCAGTCCAAAATCAGCCATCGATACGATTCATTAATTGAAAAAATAAGAAAAGGAGTTCATCATGTACAAAAAATATAGTTTTTTCGCAGCATCGAAATATGGTCACATAATATTTTGTCTATTTTGAAAACTAAAAGTGTATATAAAAAATATGATTTGTATTATACATTGTAATGCTTTTTACCTTAAATCTTGTGGTATATTTTGTTTTTTTAATCAAACATATTAGATGATGAAAAACTAAAATACAAAACGCAGCCGTTTACTCTGGCCTAGCCATTATACTGCTAACATATTGAGCATTCATAATGCTACGAGTATATATGAACAGAGTTTTTTTTCTCAAACTTTCTTTACTTTGATATAAATGTCAACACCATTACTTTTGGTATGCTCTAAATGATATTGTACACAGAATGCACGTTTATATCTATATGCACATCTGTATGCCATTAATTTAGAACCGAGTGAATCAAGTTTTGATGAATGTTACTTATAAAATAAATAAAAGAAAATTTATTTAAATCTTTCTTTCACAACAACTACGATAGTATCATTTTTATTTTGTCGTTGTTTCATATATAACCACATAAAGAGAAAAGGAGCGCATGATTAGATTCACACACATATAGATATATAGAAAACAAAAGCGAAAGAACAAAATACTGGCAAGAGTAAGACCATATTCCGCATGCAAAACAGCTGCAAATAAATAATGAGAAAAACGTTTTCATTTTTTTTTGAAATAGAAACTAATCTGAATATATATACTGAAAAGAAAAAAGAAGAAACGCAGAGACTGTTTTTGAACAGTAATAATAATTATAATAATAATAATAATAGCATTCGGAGAGTATATTTATATTCTTTTTTAATTTAACTATTCTTGTCTGATTGATTGATATTATTATAAGTTAAACGCCATTGTTGAAAATTTTCATCATACACTTCAATTGATTTGAGAAATGTTCGACCATCAAAACCTCCAATAACATAAATTCTATCACAACAAACAGTTACACCAAGACCAACACGTGGAATATTTAATTCATTATGAAATCCATTGATATGAATTAACCATTCATTTGTTAGAGGATCGAAAATTTCAATTGATGTTAATGATGTTATACCATTGGAACCACCAATAATAAATATTTTATTATGATATAAAGCTGCACCACAACCACGACGATTTTCTTTCATTGTTGGTCCAAAATTCCATTCATTCGTTGATAGTGTTAAAATTTCACATGATGATAAACATCGACTTAATGTTGAACCACCAAATACATATATTTTATCATTAAAATAAACAATACCAGTTTCACTTCGTTCAGTATTCATTGAGGCTAATGTTGACCAACTATTATCTTTTGGATCATATCGATAACAATCACTTTTACATTTATCACCTTCCATTCCACCAATTAAATATACATAATTATCATCACTACACATTGCTAAATTTTTAAAGAATATATTTTTCTTTTCTGTTTGATTAATAAAAAAAAAATAAAGCGATAACTTACCACTATGTGCCACAGGTGTAGAAAGTTCTTTTATCATTGACCATTTATTCATAGATTTTAAATCAAAACATTCAGCAGTATTCAATTCTTTTTGTCCATCACTACCACCACATACATAGATTTTACCGTCAACAATTGTAGCTGACACTCGACCTCGTCTTTTAGTCATTGGACATGGTAATAATTTCCATTTATTTTCAAATGGATCAAACTGTTCTATTGTCTCAAGGCAGTCACTACGATTATATCCACCTAAAATGAACTCACTCACGTATATTATATGTTGAGAAAACATCAACACTTGCCAACAACATAGATCATATCATCTATTGATGCTGTTCCAAAACAACATCGTGCTGTTAGCAATGAACCGAAAGTAACATCTTTATCAAAAGTTAATATGGGACTATTTGGATTTGAATGATTATCATCAAAAGTTTTATCTGTAGGTGTAGAACCGTTAATTTCAGGTGTACTTGGACTTGATGGCAATGACATATGTATAGAAAGAATTAACATTTTTCCTTTTATTATTGCAATAGCAATATAACTGTGATCTGAACAAAAGAAAAAATAATGTAAGAAGAGAAAAATATTTGTTTATTATAACAAACCATTTGCTTGAGTCATATGAAGAAGTTTTGTTTCAGGTGTATGGGAATTTATTATTGTATTTGACGAAAAATTATTATTATTTATTTGTAAATTTGGTGTTTCAAAAGAGAAATTTTCATTTTGACTACTTGATGATGATGATGTTGTTGATAGAGTTCGTTTTGTTAATTTATAACTTTGATAATCCTACATAAGAATATAATTGAATAAAAAAACCAAACAAAGCGAAAATTATATTAATATTACTTTGATGAATTCACAAAAATGAATATTTTTATCATCCATATTAGCACAATCGTGAAATGTTTCACCATTAAGATAAAGTAAATGGATCTAAAATAAAAATCATTTGTTTTTTTTTTTAAATAGTTGAATAGAAATTATTGTTTTTTTAATTATCCTACACATTCATAAAGTCCTTGAAGATTACTATTATCTTTACAAAGTTGTTGAACAATCCAATTTATAACAAGATCACACATCATCTTCGGTTTAAGGACTTTTGAATC
This sequence comes from Rotaria sp. Silwood1, assembly GCA_905250075.1. NCBI lineage: Eukaryota > Metazoa > Rotifera > Eurotatoria > Philodinida > Philodinidae > Rotaria > Rotaria sp. Silwood1. The sequence goes on from CAJNOP010000043.1 coordinate 213,044, forward strand.
TAATTTTATAGATAATTAAATGAAAGAAAAACGATTTTATTTTTCTTACCAATTAATTCTAATTTAATCGTTGGCAATGAAAGACATTCACGAGTTTCTAGAACAGCAGTAAAATTATTTTGAATACATTCATTTGCTTTTGTACGAAGATCATCATCCATAGCTAATATACGTGTACCTGAAAAACATAAAAGAAAACAATAAAATATTGTTAATTTTCATGATTTTTCGACGGAAAAACTCAGAATAAAAATATAATGAATTTAGAAATCTCTTTTAGATTAATATAATTAGATTTTCTCAAACGTTAAATTCATACTTTCGATATAAAGAAAAAAATACGTACATGCACAACTAGAAGCAGTATCGAGCAGTAATTTTTCTTTTTCTAAAATGCTCAGTGGCGAACAATATGGACACCATGTAAAAAATAAAAGTGAGCTTTTTTCGAGATTTGAATAGTAAATTATACAATTTAATCAACGATCAGTTTTTTTTGCGTTAAAAAACATCTGTGTCCCATCTGCTAAATTCATCGGAAAAATTTAATTTCAAGAAAAAAGTCAAATGATCGCGAGTGTGTAAAAATGCATTTCGGCTCCTTTTGATTTTCAAAATTCAATCTAATCGCGTCAGATATAGAACGAAAGATTATGAGTTACTGATCATTTTAATTTGATCAAAGCTATGAACAAGATCTATCTTTATGGCATTGTACATAGGCAGTTAGGTATTAATTCTAGCCAGCCATATGAGCATTCCTTTGAAAGAGAATAAATAAAGGTAAACAGTGATTCAAAGTTATTTTCATAGATTTTGAATCTATTAGAACTTCTGCAAATCTTCAATTGCTTACATTTTGAGTCTGAAATACCTATGTCTATTACATTTATTGTTTAATTATTATGTTAAAAAACCTCGTTCACACTTAGTTCACTTTGGAATCCATAGAACTTTTCAAACGCTAAAATACAAACTACTTCGAGTGATCTAAATAGAAGTGAATCAAATAAGAAAATTTTTAGTCAGCTCTTCTTGAAGCTTGATTTTCATCGTTTCAATTTTCAAACGAAATAATATGCATTTTACTTCAAATAAATTCATATTTGAAATCAGCATGAAAAAGTGAATCTACTTATGTATGTTTGCAACTTTTTCTTCAAATCAAATTCTCACACCTGGACTGCCTTTCAGAAGTGTACGAAAAAATGAATTTGATGTAAAGGTCATTATGCCCATACAAATCCAGCTCTAAACTATTAAGATGCCATTTACGAACAAAATCACAGATGACTAGACCATAAAGTGGTTGTTTTGATTAAGTTTGTTTTTTTTTCATAAATCCGTGAAAAAAGATCCAGGTGTGAAAATTTAATTGAAAGAAAAAAAAAACACAGAAAAACTTTGAAGTACGCAGAGATTGACTTATTTTTTCATGCTGATTTCAAATATTATATTTTATTTGAAGTGCAATGCATATTATTCTGCTTGAAAATTGAAAAAAAAATGAAAATTGGACTTCAAGAATAGTGGCCTAAGAATGTTGTTAATCAGCCCACTTTTGTTAAATAGTACCATATAGTTCGTTTCGTAGCACTTGAAAATCTCTATTGACTATAAAGTAAATGAAGTTTCATTAACATAACAATTAAACCATAGATGAAATTTAGATAGGTATTTCAGATTAAAAAATATAAGCAATGGAAGATTTTTATACGTTCTAGTAGATTCAATACATTACTCTTATTTATTTTCTGAGTGGATGTTCACATTGCTGGCTAGTATCAATAACTAATTGTATATATAGTAAATCGTGAAGATAAATGTTATTCATAGCTTTGATCGTATCAAAACGATCAGTAACTCATGATTGTTCGTTTTATATATGACACAATTACATTCAATAGACATTTTCCGAAAAGATACATTCAGTAAAGTTCTTCACTCTTTTTTTACATTAATTCGATATCGACGAATCTTTGAGAGAAAAATAAAGAAATATTAGAAATCAGCATGAAAAACTGCATCGAGTGATGTACAATTTTTGAAATAAAAAGTTTTTTCATAGTTATTGAGAGTAAGAGGTCTCTTTCAGAGATTTTTCATTGTAGAAATGGTCTTTTTTTCCATTAATCTTATTTTTGAGTATTCTATTGAATCTATGACTAGGCAGTACCTCATACTGGATAAGTAGCCGAAAGATAGAAATATTATTATTATTAAAGGTCAATCGAACACATTATAACATATTAAATTTATAACTTTCTAATACTCGCTCTCGAATGAAAATTTGAACGTATATTCAAACACTGTTTTATCCATAGTTTCTCTTCCTAAGAAAGGGGTGATTCACAACATTGAAATGACAAACATCTATTTTTGAGAGCACAGATACAAAGGATGTCGTACAAGACCACAAGCCCTAAAAGGATTTACTCGATCATCGAAGAATCACTAACTCTACGATAAATAAAACGTTGTTGCCAATGTAATGTATGGGATAAGACAAGATGTTCTATTTTATGATAATTAGTTGAAATACATGATTCATATTTTTTTTGCAGTCACCTTTAAAATATCGATTTCGATGAGAAAATATTCTCAGAAATCATAACATACTCAAACAATTGTCTTCTGTCAGTTGTTCACTAAGATGATTTGAACAAGCTTTAAATAGTGTTTCCATACGTAATTGATATGCAGCTAAATAAATCTTCGGTACCATTTCTGATGTTAAAAAAAACCTAAACAAGCAAATTTTAGGCTATTGAGTTTTTTTTTCTCTCGTGAATATTATCTACCTTCCGCAATAAATAAATTGAATAATTAATTTTAAAACTATATGTTCAATACCATCAATTTGATAATATATTTGTTTTTTAGTTGATGTATCATTTTCATCATGAAGAAAAAGTTCAAGAAAATAATTTGAATGACATGATAATAAAGCTCGATGTGCAAATAATTCATGACCTTCAACCATTAATATAACATCACATAATTGTCTCTCTTTTCGCATAGCATCAAGGCATTTTAATGTTTGAATTCCATGAATATTGGAATTTTTATATTTGAGACTTAATCTTGGTGTTTCATTATCACTTGGTTCTTGAAATTCAATTACAACTTGAGATATTGTTTCATTCATCGAAGATGACTGAAAAACAATATTTTTTGATTTAATCTGGTTGAGTTAAAATTTGAAACAAACAAATAAATAAATGGACACCAAACAAAATCTGGATCAACCAATCATTATATGGAGGAACTAAAAGACGCTGTTATGGATTGGTTAACCAGTTTTTGTTGATAAAATTACATTCATTTGCTTACTTTAGTAACTAAATTCAGTTTTGATCTTCTACCGAAATCACTTGTTTTCTTTTATTTTTTTTGTTTATCTAAGATGATTACATTTTCTAAATAATTCTTATCAGCTCTTAACCATCTAAGATTAGTTTATTAACTTGTCTTTCTATTCAATCATAGAAATTTATGTACTAATGAAATATTATTTTAGTCAATAGAAAAAAAAAACCTAAGAAATCATCGTATGTCTTTGTATTTTCTAATTTGTTTCTTTTACTTTCAGATTAGTGCTTGTACCAACATAAAAAATGTCTGATTCGGCATGTACAATTCGCACACGTAAATTCAAATCAAATCGACTTTTATGTCGTCGTCAAATGGTTGTTGATGTTATTCATCCAGATCGTGCATCACTCTCAAAAAAAGAAATCCGTGAAAAAGTTGCACAACTTTATAAAACAACATCTGATTTGGTATTTTGTTATGGTTTTAATACAAATTTCGGTGGTGGTAAATCGACCGGTTTTGCACTTATCTATGATACACTTGATTTTGCTAAAAAATTTGAACCACGTCATCATCTTGTACGACAAGGTCTTGCTGAACCAAAGAAAACAGCAAGAAAACAACGTAAAGAACGTAAAAATCGTATGAAAAAAGTTCGTGGTACAAAAAAAGCTGCTGTCAAAGATGCCAAGAAAAAATAAACAAACAAGATATGAACAAACAACTTTATTGGATGTTTGGATATGTTTTTGTTTTCTTCTTGTTTATATGTATCATCAAATATAAAACAAGATAATAAAAAAAAAAGAAGAATAAACAACATTTTAGTTTTAACATATTGTTTTTTATATTAAAAAACACTATTAAAGATAGCATCAATTCAAGATACGTATAGAAATTTCTAAAGTTTGAATAAAAGAAATTGCATATTTGTTAGATATTGTCTTTCTTTAATATTTTTTTGAGTTTTCAAATTCAGGAGTAAAGTCTTCCAATAGGTAAATTGAGACTATGTGTAATATATAGATCCAAATGAGCTATAACTACTTTGAAAAGTATTCATTCCCTTAGCATATTGTTACAGAGGCACTGTACTTTTATGATATTTTCAAAATGAATGCTATGGTAAGAGAAAAAAATTATTTTCAAATTTTGACTTTAGATTTTTTTTATAAAAACAGGCTTTAACAAGAGTAGTTTCAGGTCTCTTGAATTATTTCTATCTTGAAATAAGAACTTCGAGTGTGACAGTTTATATGAGTGATGCAAAAAGATAGACTATTACTATTATTGTATTTTAGGATACGAACAGCAACAAGATTTTAAACGTTTACAAAAAACTATTCTTGTTGTGGCTTGTCTATATACAAAGTTTCAATTCGAAATTAGTTTTTCTAGTGTGGTGAAGAGAGGCCATGGCATTTGTTTTAAATACTAGTGTATCAATGCAGTGTCTCTGCAGTAATAATATAAGGATAAGAATCTTTTCAAGATATATATAGTTCATTTGGATCTATCTTCTTACAGAAAGGTTAGAAAGTGAATATAGATTTTCTCTTCAGACAAGGATATCTCAGCACAAAAAATATACCACAAGACGTTAAAACCTTTATTCGATAGCTCAATATTGCCTCTGTCATCAATAAAAACTCCGTAGCTAACGATTTTAGTTTGCCTGAATTGTGAAGTAATCATTTAGGTAATCATCACATGAGAGTTGGTGAAAACCGTTAACAAGCAACTGATATCTCTGGTTAATTTTGATCATTTGCCTTGACATTTTTTTCAGTGAATGCATTGCTCTAATCAATTTTCTTGCCAAAATTCACGATTGCAATCACAAATGAAGAAGGGAATCATGCTGAAACCTTTTTTAGACACTGATAACTTTCCCTACATTTCAAGACTACAGCATATTGAGGTATGCTATCTGTGACACAATATAGACATACGAATCTTTATTTTACAATAATAAAATGGAAGTGAACAGATTGAAACAGTGAAAAATTAGAAAGTAACAAAAAAAGTCTGTTTTGGTTGTATGAAAAAAGTCCGTCATGTCATCGTATATCCTTTACATTACAACCTATCGACTTCCAGTGCTTGCTTGCCAGCAGAGTTTACCAAGCTCTATTTGGAGTCAAAATATCAGGCAGAGGGATTGATTTTTATATAATTTTTACCTATTGGTAGAATCGAGTAAGATTTTCAATTGCAACTATGCTCATAATTATATACTGCTTACATAGAATGAAAAACTGTTTTTATTTTAAATATGACCATAATCCTTACACTGTATTAATTTTCTGAACTTCTTAAAAATTTGATCTTGTGAAACAGTTGTTTTATTTTTAAATATCTTATGATTAATCAATATCATTAAATTTTACAATCAATCCAAAAAAATATGAATAACTTTCACATGAAAAGACTCAAAGAAGAAAACTTCTTTGACAAACTAAAATACAAGCAGGCATAATCGATTTCTGCTGATCTATTGACACTCTCCTACTTTTGACAACTTTCCACACAGGATTCGTTTTTCTAAGACTGAACCATATTGGAACCTCTTCACCCTCTGCCTTCAGTGCTTAATTACGCCTTAGGATTTCGACAAATCTTCAAACTTTGTTTCTCTTTTTAATATTAACTAATGTCCATTGAACATAAAAACCTTTTCTTAAATGTGCATTTTTTATTTAAAAACTGAAGAATAACAAATGAATCTGACAAAAAATGAAAATGAAAGATCACAATAATTTCCACCAAATAAACAAATGATTAATCACTTGCCTAAAAAATGATGGAAAATCATTGTCCCAACAATTAACTTTAGGATTATAAAATTCACTAATACGTATTAATTTTGTTGTAGCTGTATCCCAATTAAAATTAGGTAAACGCATTTTTTCCATATTAAATATATTACGTATAAGGTTTAATAAATATGTTCTTTGTTCATTATTTTCTTTCATTGCATGTAAACGTTGATAATGACCAAGAAAACAAAGTGTTGAATGAAAACTAAATCTTGCTGTTGGTCCATAATTTTCACTAACATCATATAAGTGTGTCCATTGAAGATATTTTACATATTCGGAATCATTTTTATTTAAACGATGAAGTTCTTGAGCAAGTTGTTCAACTGTTGGATAATTATCAACATGAATATATGAATTTGGTATAGCTATACGTTCATATTGTTTAATTTTAGCACCTAATACAATCGGTATACATTTTCCATGAAGACCTTGCACCCAATATTTTTCTGTTATATATGTATCACATTTTGAATTTTCAAATGATAAATAAAAACGATAAATTGATAATGTTTTTTCCATACAATTTGGTGTACCTTTTTGACATTCTAGTGGTACAATATGTGAATGAAACATTGATTTACAGCCACCATAAATATCAACATGAATACCTGGTTGTGAACGTAATTTATAAACATATTCTTCACGACCAGAATGACTATGACAATTTGATACAAACCATGCTATATAAACAATATTACGATTTAAAACACGTGGAATAATTGGTGGCAAATATGGTTGAAGAGATTGAATTAAATCATTTGGTAGTGGTTGATTACATGTATAAGGACAAGCTTGGGAATAAGCATCTTGTCGATCATTTAATTCTTTATTCAATACTGATGTAAGAGTATTTAAATAAATCGAAAGCCCATTTGTAAATGACTTAGATTGTGGAAGAAGTGTTGAATTAAATGTATGATTAAATTTAATATTTAATTTATTTTGAATAAGATCTATTATTTCAGGTTTAATACGATATCCCTAAATAAGAAAAAAATAATTATGATTAATGTATGAACTGAAAGTTCTAGAAACATAAAGTTTGTTTTTTTTTTGACTACCTTGAGAGTGTTACCAAGGAATCAAAAGCTATGGAGTATAGACAGAATTTTGTGCTCTTTTCGAATGTAGATCTAAAAATTTTCTTGACACTAATGAGATGATTAATAGGTTGGACGAAAAATTTTTCTGTACACATTTTTACTTTCATTATTGCAACTCGAAAGTAAATATTGGAAACTTTATTAATATGATAACTTGTAGAACAGAAGGTATTCTATAAAAATGTACTATTGAAGTTGTTCTACATTGCACTTCAATTTTCATTTTTGATCAAAACACTTTTTGTATAGAATATAGGTTTTGTCACAATATCTATAGTATCACATAAATAAAAGTTACAGCTTAGTTCAATACACAATTTTAAAAAGAAGTGTACACTCAAGAAAAAGTTTTTGGTACCTTCGAAAAGAACCTTATAGAAGTTAGCAAAAGTCTATTGTTTCACCACTCCATTGAATTTTATAGGAGCTTTAAAAAAATTTCTTCACTAGTCTTGCGAAAAAAAAAATTGACGTGAAATTTCTAAGCCTTTATTCAGAAATAACACTTTAGGTTCGTTCTAATTCATAGATTTTATCTTCAAGGAAATACTTTCTAGAAATCTAAAAATAGACAAATACTTATTATTTTGTTTCAAAATTTTCGGCCTAAAACAACATACTCTATATTGAATATGATAATCAGATTCTGGTTTTAATGTTGCTGTTAAATTAAACCAATCATCAAGATCAGTTATATTATTTATTTGAGCTCTTCTATAAGAATTTCTCGGAGATTCTTCTATTTGTATTAACCACAATTGTGATTGATGTTTTTCTCTATATAATTCTTTTTTATTGGATAAAGTCGGAAAATAAACAAAATCAACAAGACTAACAATAACACCATCAGCAAATATATATTCTTCAGGATCATATATTTCACATATTTGTTTCAAATTTGTATTAAAAACATTTGAATGTGAATCAGTGCGTGAACCATATGTTGCTGTATAATGTGCAACAGAGACTTTTTTAAATGGTCCACTTTGATTAGACCGAAAACGAATTTGAGGAATATCAAGATGAGGTTGTTTAAGCATTGAATTATAATAAAAAAAAATTGATATAAAAATAATAATAATAATGAATAATAACAGTCGAAAATCCGGAAATTTTTTCATAATATACACGACAAATTATGTGGTCGTGAAATGAAATAGAATTCAGTTAAATTTTAATAATCAAATTTAATTATAATAAATTATAAATACAACAGATTAAATTTCGTTTTTTTAATATATTCAGTATAATATTTATCAAGATAATGTTATCACCATGTTTTGTTCTTTATTGATTCCTAGCCATATTTGTTCTCCATTCTAAAAAGAAGAAGAAGAAGAAGAAAAGGTAAATATAATTTTTGCATTCTATCGGTCTCGTTTTTTTTTTTTATGGAACCTATTGAATCATTATCAGAAAGAGTAAATTTTAGTTGTCGCTTGTCGACCGAGATTTTTTTTTTCTTTCTTCCATCAAGATTTTATTCAATCCATTCAATCATATTACATATGTAAAAAAAAAAAGTGAACGGGTCACTTTCTCTTGAAATGTATAAAGAATAAGAAATTTATTTCATCCTGTTGAGTTTCTTGACTGATGCTAAAATTGATTAACAGAAGAATTGTTTTAAGTTGCAGAACTTTATCTAACATATAGTTTCACTTGTCGTTTTTTCTTGGTAAATTAACGTAAAGTTATTTGAAAAATTCTACTTTGATCGAAAAGTAAAATGTCAAAAGATAAATATGCCGATTTGTTCAAACTTAGAAATAGTACAAATACATATTTAGTTGATGACAAAGAGTTCAATATGTTTATTTAATTTATAGACTCTATCTTTATAAGAAGATAAATGTGTTTTACGAAGAGCGAAGGCGAAGAACATTGATGAACAAGTTAATGTGAATCAGGCATATGTTTCATATTTATTCGTTTTTCGGGATGTTGGTAAGTAAACGTGGTGAGAACACACCCAGTCATGTGTTCATGCATATTCTTGCTATACTTTACGTATTGATTGAGATTGTTATCTTCGGTTCAGTAATTGAATGTTTATGTTTCCATTTTTCGTACAAGTAATTTCAAACATTAGAACTATAGTAAGAACATATATTTTGACATTCATTGAATAAATCAGTTATTTATAATGTTCATTGTTTTGAAGCTAATATCAGTGTACCGATTTTTCAAAATGACCTTAATAAGTATGGGACTACGAAGAAAAAAATTTGTCTTAATCAGAAATAAAGATTATAGTTAAATATTCTATTATTTTAAGCAAAGTATCTTATAAACCATATCAATCAGAACATTATTCAAAAGTGATGATCCAAAAAAAGTGTTAATCACAAAGCAAATAAATCAAAAGTATTAAAGAAATTGTTTTAGATGTGATCCTAATCAATGTTGGAATAGTTTTTCTTTAGACCGAAACCGGAACTCAAAAAAACAGGATGTCAGACATCTGTATTTTCGAATTTTCTTTTGTTTGATTCATAAAACTGGTTTTATTGGAAAATATCCCATTCTATTGTAAACTTGTGAACGCTATCTTTTCTTCAAACAGACTGGAATAAACATGTATGCAAAAATATTAAATGTCCCGTAGAATAGTATTCAAAACGATAGAGTTTTACTTAATGACATATATCTCAATTGAATTACAATTGAGACTTTGAAATCCTGTTTTACTGTGTAAAATGTAATTAAGATCTTTCGATTTATACTTCAATTTTTTTGTAAATCAACTGTATGATGAAATTTGAAATACCGTCCAATGAAAGGACGATTGATGGTCTCTGGAGAAATCAGTCCAATTGAATCTTAATGATTTCTTCGTGCAAAAATAAAGAAGATGGTGATAGAAACTATATCTTATATTTTTTTAAAATGATTTTAGTAGATGTTTACAGTCTTAGGATCCTGATTACTAAATTTAACATGTATTCTTTGATGTATTGACTTGCCACTTTATACACACAAAATAAATAATATATCTATAGATAGGCCGTGAAAGATACTTCGAAAACCTATATAATAATCATTTACCAGCAATGTAGAAAACATTTGTTGTTAAGATATTTCTTGACTATTGTTAAAATATGGTGCTAGCATTTCGTACAAACCATAGTATACACTGAAATAGAATTCTCTTACTTTGGAATTCATTGTGATCGATAGAGTTTTTCATAGGCTTTAAATCCATGTAAAATTTGTCTGCGAAAAAAGTTGAAAACATGTTTGAAGACAAGAAAGTTTTGTTCGGATAGGCAATAACGATATATTTTTAGCTAGTATTGAACGATTTCAGTCATTAGAATCATCTTTTTAGTCAAGATACATAGCATATTCAGAATCAGCACTAAAATAGCGTTGACTGATGTATGTTTCAAACTTTTCTCATCAATTTTATTTTCGGTGAAAATTGGAACTTGGGTATCTCTCAGAACTGCCTCAAAAAATAAGTTTAAAAATAAAAGTCATGAGAGAATTTTGAAACATACATCGGTCAACGCTATTTTAGTGCTGATTCTGAATATGCTATGTATCTTGACTAAAAAGATGATTCTAATGACTGAAATCGTTCAATACTAGCCAAAAATATATCGTTTTTTGCCTATCCGAACAAAGCTTTCTTGTCTTCAAACGTGTTTTCAACTTTTTTCGCAGACAAATTTTACATGGATTTAAAGCCTATGAAAAACTCTATCGATCACAATGAATCTCAGAGTAAGAGAATTCTATTTCAGTGTATACTATGGTTTGTACGAAATGCTAGCACCATATTTTAACAATAGTCAAGAAATATCTCAACAACAAATTTTTTTCTACATTGCTGGTGAATGATTATTATATAGATTTTCGAAGTATCTTTCACGGTCTATCTATCGGTATATAGTTCATTTTGTGTGTATAAAGTGGCAAGTCAATACATCAAGGAACACATGTTAAATTTAGTAATCAGGATCCTATGACGGTAAACGTCTACTAAAATCACTTAAAAAAATATAAGATACAGTTTCTATCATCATCTTCTTTATCTTTGCACGAAGAAATCACTAAGATTCAATCGGATCGATCTCTCAAAGAACCACTACACGTCATTTCAAATCTGGATTTAGTATCACAGCTATAAGATATATCCGATAAGCTTCTAATATAAGTGATAATCACTAGTTTTGAAGCGTAACAAGTTGCATTGAAATTTAGAGATGAACTTGTTTTGTTAATATTTTACAAAATCGATATCTGTCTGATAAGAGCAACTATATGTATATCGTTAGTTAAAGGAGAAGTTTATTTGTATCGTTATAAGTTGATCTTTGTCAGTGAAAAGTATTTGTCATATAAGTTTTGTTGTTTGAGCTCAAGAAGTATATTTACAATTGACATGTCTACAAGCTATGGTTAATATGTCAACAGATTCTAAATTCTGTCTTATGAAAATATCAAATTATGTCTATCCGACTCGGCAAATTAGAAAAAAACCACACACAACATTTTTTTGTTTCCTGCTGTGCCAAACTTAAAAGTTCATTTCAATCGTTGGAGGCTTTTTTTTCGGTTATTCTGACATTATATTATTTTTATGTTTTTCTCGTATCATTAGCAAGAGAATGTGTTTTCCTGAATGTCTGAAATTTAAATATGCAATGATTGATTTAAGCTTTCAGTTGAATGTAGATATTTGCTTTATGATGAAATATAAAATCTTAGATCAACGAATAATCATCGAAATAACTAACAAAAAACATTTCAAACGAACAAACTTCATCAGAAATAATTTTCAATCCGAATCTTCTATCCACGAAATATCTTCGTTATTGTTTAGTTTGCTGTTCAATCCTATGCGAAAACACATCTTGAAAATTGAACTTTTCATGATTGGTTACAAGCACAGAAAACAAAATATTGAAGTGTAAACACATGCTCATCTAAAAATTGTATATGATCTTGTACGATTTTATATGCCAATTTCAAGATCATCATTTCTGATAAAATTGTGTTGAATGAGTTATTACATGACCTTAATGTCAGGTCTTATACCATTCACGAATGATTTTCTACAACGTCGCATAGCTGATTTTCTTCTATTTTCGGCTTCTATCTTCTTGTTTTCTTAAGAACATCTTTTATCTTCACTAAAATATAACAATATGTGCTTAATAGACAATTAAAAATATTTTTATTGAATTTGATCTTTAAAACGATGTAAAATAATAAAATAAACAATTTAAACAAGAGAAAACCTACTTCAAGTCAACCAAATCATATCTGGCGTGATTTTCTAACAAATCAGCACTACTAAACACATGATGTGTTTTTAATTCCAAAAAAAAAAAAATTAGCGTCTAACATAGAACTTATTTAATTGTTTAAATATTTATTTAAATGCACAAAACTTTCGTTAGCAAAACTATTGGTACAAGTAAGATCTACACTTATGATCTGATATGATCGTATAAGATCTTACAAAATTTCAATTACCAGATTTCAAAAGACTCTTATAGTAAGATTTTTGTATAATATTTCCATCTAAAAAATCATGTTCAATGGACTTCAATAATATTCTTTGTAATATATATTAGAGAGAAATGATTGTGTATAGAATTCATTTTAGATCATTATTTTAAGAAATTCAGCTCATTTAAACAAAGAAAAAGAATATTTATTTATACAAAAACAAAAATTAAAAGAATTGAGTAAAACATAAATTTTATAACACCTATTTTATTTCGAAATAAAAGCAAAACAAATAAAGATATTTAAACAAGGCTTTCATCTTGTTTATTAATCGACGACTGTTTTAAACTTGGACGTGGTGCTGGTTTTGGTATGTTTTGTAATAAAGAATTTTTTGTTTTATAAGGCATATGAATTTTGGTTGGATTAGAGATAAAATGTTGTTCCGTTAATTTAACATAAGATTTTGAATTAATAATAGATGAAAATTTTTTTTGATCCTGATAACTTGGTGGAATACGATCTTGATCACTTGATGGTGATGATTGTTGATTAGATTTTTTTAATATTGGTTTTGGTATTGTTACATCAGTTAATAATAATTTATCAGATAATGATGAAGATGTTGATGGAGATGTTGTTAAAGGATTTTTAATATCATCATTTTGTGATTGTTCTGTTATATCACCTTGTGAAACAGATGTTACAAAAACATTAGAAAAACTTAATGTTGGTGGTCGTTTGCCATTGGATTTATTTGTTGTTATTTTTTGTTTTCTATTCGTATCAATTGATGGTGGAGTATCAGAATTTCGTTTGTTTGTGTTTTGATCTTCGAAAGATTTTTCTGATGATGATCGTTCTACACCTGATTAAAAACAAAAACAAAAAGAAAGATATTGATTATTTTAAGGTTCAATAGAGCATCTGTTACTGGCAGATTTTATTTACTCAGATATATTATAACGAAGAAAAAAATGTGTATTTCTCATAGTATATTGCGTAGAAAGATGCAGAATATTGAAGTATCCAATTATATGATTAATTTTATACGTAAAATGCTAGCATATATGATAAAGAATGTCATTTAAATAAAGAACGCATATAGATCTTCAAGATACTACATATTAGGTAGTTGTCAAATACGTTGAATTACGTAGTTTAGATTATATCAATTCAATTAAGTGACAAGAATTCTGTATTTGACTTTCGTTGAGAGAAAAACTTTAACAAAGTTCGCTATATTAAATTATAAAATATTCTTCTTCATACTCCATTGATTAATGAAAAACGTAGAGTTTTCATATATTTATAAGAAATATAGTATTTCTTCAAGAATAGAGTACTCGAGAAAACAGATACTTCAACCCTTGTTTTAATACGATATAGAAAAAAATGTAAATTGAGCATGTTCTAACTAATTGAATTTTTAATCATAATCAGAAACGTCAATCCAAACCATATCTATTCATAATTGAAAAATTAGCAATAAAACGTTCTTATAGATCTTTGTCTTCCTACTAGTTTTCTTTATTATATAACACTCATGAATGCAAAATTTTTTTCAATCAATGTATTTTGATTTTTCTTCAATTATCTTATTTGAAAAATACCTGAATCATTATCGTTGTCATCATCTCGTCCGATTTTTCTTCGACTTTTAATCATTGGTAATTTTTTAGGTAATGGTGGTGGTGGTGGTGGTTGTTTTTGTTTTTGATTAACAGCAGTTATAATTGCTTTTCGTTTTGGATTATATTGTTTAATACGTAATAGATCAGGTTCACTATCATCAGTTTCAGTTCGTTCACTTTTTTCTGATATTGCTGATAATTTTCTTGATACTTGTTGTTCATAAGGTGGTGCTGAAATATTATTATTTAATGGTGGTGGTAATGGTGGTGGTGGTGGTGGTGGTGGTAAAATCATTGCAGCATTTTGTACTCGTTTATTTGGTAATTGTGAGTCATATTCATTAAGTACAATACGTCGTTTTTCAATATATTCATTATCATGATTAGTAATTTTATCTTGATTTGTTACTGCAGATGATAGAAGAATTTTCTTTGGTAGATTGTCTGATGATGATGATTCAAAACTTGATGAATTACGCCAATGAGAAGATTCATTTATTAAATGGGAATTATTTTTGTGATGTTTTTGTCTATATTGTTCATACATACAAAGAAATGAATAAAAATAGATAACAAGAAGTAATTTAATTAAACTAAATAATAGTAATATCGAAGCTAATACATTCATACAGGAATCAAGAAAAAACATTGTACGCGTAAGACATCCAACACTATACATATGACAACTTGGTGGAACATTGTTTTGATATGATAAACGTCCATCAGATCCACAACAACGAAATGCTACTTGCAGAATATCTAAAGCTCGATTAGCACGTTCATCATTACCTTGTCGATAAGTAATTACTTTAGTAATAATAATAAAACAAAAAGAATTAAATTCAATAGTAATTTACATCAATCTAATTTACCTAATTTTGGTAATTGTTCTTGAAGTGTTAATTTCGTTTGAAATTTATTTGTAAATGTTATTATTGATATTGCTAATTCTGCAATAATAACTAAAGTAATCATTGTCGTTGAAATAAATATAAATACATGTGTTGAATATAAGCCCCATGTTAAAATAAGACACATGACTAATGTAATGATTGATGAAGTAAATAAACACATTGATAAATATCGTAGTATCCATAAATCCTATTCAATAAAAATCAATAAAGAATAATTTTTCATTTTGTTTTTCTGTGAAAAACTTACAATAAAACCAGCATCAGCAAGATTGTATGCTAACGTTTTATAATGATTCTCAAGTACTGTCCACATAGCTAATCCCAATTCTATAAGACCAATAATGCATAATATAATTAGAGCCAATTTATTGATAAATTTAAACATAGATATGCTCATTTTTATTTTCTAATGTCAAGGACGTGTATCAAGATTGTTCAAAGGCCACAACATCGCCTAAAAGAATAAAATGTCACAAACTGAAATGATATAGAAATATTTTCTTCATCTAATCCGTTTCTTTTTCTCTTCAATTAATATTCATATAATTAATTTGCAAAATATACAATACATATAAAATAATTAGAAGATAAAATATTTAAACTCGCAATTCCTTTTACAAAAAAAAAACAACTAACAAACAAATTATGTTCATTGATGTGCCGAGCAAAAGACAAATCTATCATCTGTCTTTAGAATAATATAGTTAGAAGAATAAAAAAAAAGAGAAAGGAAATGAAGAAGTGAGATAGAAAAAAGAATTGATTTTTTTCACGCTGATTATTCAGGAAAAGAAGATTGTTCTACCGCAAACAAAATATGATGATTTTCAATAACAGACTAAATAATGATTAGCATAATAATATTAACGACAAGATGACAAAAAAAAAACAAATATGACATACTCAATGATTTCATTCAACATGTTTAATTTTTCTTCTCTTCTCTTTTTTCTGTGTCTAGCTCGTTTAGCATAATGAATAAAATCTCATTGATGACATTCGTAGAGAAAAAAAAAATTTGACCCACGCATTTAGGTTTTACTTTCTATGATATATGAATACATCTGGCCTTAATAAATAAATAATCCTTTTCTGTCTTATCTGAAAAATGATCATCAAAAACAAGAAAAAAAAGATGAATGCAACTAGATCTTTCTCTTAGCATGATCAATTTGTTTCAACGTTATGTTTAACTCTCTGTGTATTGTAACCGATATACCGCCCATACAGGCTACTCCTGTTTGTCTGTTCAACAAACGAAGACAATTGCCTTCCTTTTCTTCTTTCCTTCTATTCATCATGCTCTATTTCCTTATCTCATGGATCAACATATATTTGTCTACGTAGAAAAAAAATCATACAATAAAACTTCGTCACACCTCTAAGCGTTGAATTGACCGTTTGTATTATGAACAAAACTAGACGTTTTCAGTTATTTGAATGACATGAAAAAAAAAAGATCGTTATATTACTTCTGTTGTTAGGTCAAACGACGCGACACACAAAAGAAAAATGCTTTTTTTTCATCATGTCCAGACATCATTGTAAGAATAAGTGACCTCAATATACATTGCCAATAATCAAATATCCATTCCGAGCAAAAAAAGGATTAAGTTTC
Source organism: Rotaria sp. Silwood1 (assembly GCA_905250075.1). Classification (NCBI taxonomy): domain Eukaryota; kingdom Metazoa; phylum Rotifera; class Eurotatoria; order Philodinida; family Philodinidae; genus Rotaria; species Rotaria sp. Silwood1. The sequence continues at coordinate 229,913 of CAJNOP010000043.1, forward strand.
CATTGCGATCGTACACGATCAAATGCTATTTTTTTGTCAATAATTTTCAATGTCATTCTATTAACATTCAAAAACTAACATAACCTTGACGAGAAAAACTAATCAAAAATATATAGAAAATATGATGTGGACCTATAATTATATATATATATTACATCAGTTGTATTCTTACCGAACAAAATTTCGTACTTGCTACTTGTCAACACGGGCAAGAGAGTTCAGTGATTAAAATATGCATGCAACGTATACGTCTATCGAATCATTATGTATATTTGTATACCTCAAAATTTTTTTTTTCTTCATTCATCCATTCGTTCGTGTGTGTGTATTTGTTTGCCGAGTTCTCTCGTTCTTTTCGTTATACATTCACATACATCCAACAAAACTTATTTGTCCTTTCTGTTTTTTTTCTCTCTTTCAATCTTATACCAAAATAGTTCATTCGAAATTGTCTAAGAATCTCCTTGTCAACATAATATAAATAAATATGTTTCATTATTTTTATTATTTATTATTTCATAATATGGTCATAGATAATCAAGATAATATTTGTTCACGTTGTCATACTCGAACAAAATTTTTAGAAATATTTAAACAATGTTTCTATTGTTCAACAAAACATTGTAATCAATGTTGGTTAGAATTACAAATATCTGATGATTATAAACTTTTAATTGATTTACTTCCAAAAAAAACTAATACAAATATAAAACGAATATGTTCAACATGTATAAAAATATTACTTTCACAAACATTAAATCATTCAACAAGAAAAAAACAAGAAAATGATAATGATGATTATCAATTAGCTTTAGCTATATCATTATCACAAAATGAAGCTGATGAAAAATTAAAACAGAAAAGAAAATTTAATGAAAATAAAAGTATTCATATTGACAAAATAAATCAAATAGTCAAAATAGAATTCAATGATAATCATGAAAATTTATTAGAAAAAATTACAGAAGCAATTGAAAGATTTATGAATAGAGCAAAAAGCAATTGTAAGTCAAATTTATTTGATATAATATCAAATTAATCTAGCGGAAAATTAAAATCAAAGCATTGATTCAACTTATTGTATATGATCCGATGTGTATATATGTATGAAGTTAGTTCTATTTTGTTCATCTATTCGATAAAATTCATTACTATACAAAAGGAAATTCATAGTGGAAATCCGTCAAAGAACTGTATTTACACTCATATAATGATAATGAATAGAATGAGATGACTGATCTAGCTTAGCAAGATAATTTTCACAATCATTTCATTTGATGATTATACCCTTAGGTAGTTCTTGTTGACGGAACTACAGTTCAACTGTTTAACATCAAATAGTATGTTTTATTACAATGAAATGATAATCTTTGTTACTAAATTAGATCTTTTCTTTGTCAAATTTAAAAGCATTTTGAAATATTTACGGTGAAATAATAGCATCCTTATTTTACAGCTAATATATAATTCAGGATTTTTAATTATATAGATTTCACTTTGGTTTTTTCCTTCAAGCGCTTAAATCATATAAAAATAAATGTCAAAATAGAATCTATAAATATTTGAAGTCAAATTACTTTAATATGAAATTAAATTATTTAAAAGAAGTGTAATTAATTTCGATATTGAACTGTAATATTTATGAAGAATGATAAATAAATCGATTTAATGTAAATACTTATGATAAATACCATCATTCAAACTGATTGTAATGAAAATAAGAGCTCTTTAAAAATATCACTCTAAAATGTCGCTTATTATATATTGTCGATATGTGTTATGTTCATGATAAAGAATATGAGAGAAAATGCCAATAGAAGATTTTCACAAAATTCGAATTGACATTTCGCATCAGAATTAAAGAAGGATGGACATAATCTCAATAATCCAACAATAGTTAGCGACTTGTGATTGTTAACAATCTAAAGAAGAGAACAGCTGATGCTTTTTTTATTGTGATATTCTATAAGGCAAAATTATTTTAAATTCCATCATTCTGAGAAAACACTCAAAAAAAAATGCATGAAACTAGTGTTCTATTTCGATGTAATTTTAATTTTGACACGTTCTTCAAATAGAAGGACTTCAGATATATAGTTCAAGGTATGATTGACATAATTATCTTCTCAAATCTCAACATCGAACAAACAAAATTACGTATCTATTTGGTCAAATAATATAGATTTTCTTGAAAAAAACAACCATCGTTTTCATGAATCTTTTTGAGTGTTTTACAAAGATGATAAGTGTTAGTATAATTTTGTCTTCGATAAAAAAAAAAAAAACTTTCAGAATTCTTCTTTTTCGATTGCTGAAAATCGTATAGATCGCCAGCTATCGCCGTCGTCGAGTTATTAAGATCACACCCATTTCTCTTTAATTCTGACATAGATATCATTTTAATACTCTTATGGACTTTATTATACAATAACGTCATTAGTTTACTCACTCTCCTTTCGTCTCCAAGTTAGTGCAAGATGAGAGAGATGAATCTATTTTTGCTATTAAAAATTCACCATTCATTTATAATCATCTTTCATAGAAATATTATAAGACTATTCTTCAATATTACCTACCATAAAAAAAACAATCTCATAAAATGTCTACACTGGCTAGACTCTTTTTAATTTTTTTGAATCATTCATTCACTTGAAAATTGAACTCTCAAATATGAAAATTTCGTTTCTTGTTTACTTAATCTTCTCAATATTATTAATCTCTCTTTTTTTTTTCAAGTATCCTTATTTCATAATTATTGAATATTTATAGATCAACGTAATCGTGATGTCATAGGAGATACTGCACTACTTTCTGCATTTATATCACTTCAAACATGTGCAACTGATCTTGAAAAATTAAAACATGATCTAGATGATCAACGTCAACATTTTGAAACACTTCAAGAAAAATTAACCGCATTACGTGATGCTCGGTAAAATAAACATTAAATAACAAAAATAAAAATAAAAATTTTTCTTACTGATTAGTGAAGCATTAAATATGCTTCGTTATGAGCATCATCAAAAAAAACGACAAGAACAAGAACGTCTAGAACAACAACGTCGTTTATTAATGATACAAAAAGTTGCTGACCTTCGACAATTTAAACATACACAAATAGCTAATTTTCAAGAAAATTATTTTCAACATTTACTTGATGAAGAACAAAAAATGAAAGAACATTTAAAAAAACAAAAACTATTCAAAGACGAACAATTTAGTTCATAGTGACATCTTTTTTTTTCTCTTACTTCTCGTACACATCTAGTTGGTTAAGAAATAAATCATACAAAAAAAAAAATAAAAATAATCGATCGAATCGGGTCAGTTAGTTATTTTTGTTCTGTAATAAATAATAATAATAGCAGCAATGACGGAAATAATTGGTAATAAAACAAAAAAGACATTTAATCTACTTTTTTTTATTTTTATTTTTTAAATATTGATTTATAAATTTTATTTTCTTTTATCGGAAAAGATTTATCTCAATTACCCGATCATATAAAAGATTATATATCGAAATTACAAAATGAGAATAATCAATATAAAAATGAATTACAATCCTTACAAACTCAATTAAATAATTTAACAGCTGTTGTAGACTTTGCTGATTCAACTAAAATAGCTGAAATAGCTGATTTAAAACAAAGACATCAACAAGAACTTGCAACAATTAATATATTGATGGAAGGTTAATTTCAAATTCATGTTTGAAGATTAAAAAGTTTCTTGTTTTTTTTTTTTTTGTTTTGTATTTGTAGAAACAGTTCGTGATCGTGTTGATGATATGCGAGAAAAATATGACAATGAATTAAATATATTAAGACGTAAATTTGAATTATTACAACAAGAAAATTATGAATTAAGATCAAAAGTTACTGATGAAAAGTAAAATTTTTTTTCTTGTTTTAAATTTGTATTTGTCTTATGTGTTTGTGTTTTATGAATAGAGATAGCGTAATAGCAACAATATCAAGATCATTACGTGATAAATTAACATTAAATCAACCATCAATAGCACAAGAAAATGAAAATCTTGAAGAAGATATGAGAAAAGCACAAGAAAGTACATTAATGCTTAAATCAGTTATTATTCCACTTGAAGCAGAAATAGCGCAACTTAAAAGTTTATTAAATCAAGCAAAAGACAAAATTACAGAACTTGAAGAATTAGTAAGTGTATTTTAAAGAAAAAATAAAAAATCTTCAATAAATTTTATTTCGTTTAAATAAATGTAACTCAACTTCATATGAGTAGAGTCACGCTAATTCTGATTCTGAAGATGTTGCACCTATCTTCAGGATGATTGTTGAATTTCGATTAGAAAATTTCATTAAAATTACTGGATTCAGAAATTTTGGACTTGATGAACTCTAGATACAACGCTTGAATCAATAACAATTATGAATCAAAGAGAACTATAATTTCATATACTGTACAAGAAATCTATTGCTTTTCTTTATGACTACTGAAGAAGGAATCCCTCATTTAACTTCATATTAGCTACAAGAAAGTCTTGATATGAATAGAAAAAGCCTAAAAGAATTTGTTCCTATAGGTCTTTGACGTCGAATTATAGCCGTTCCACTGAATTCTTGATACATACCAAAAATACAAAGTTTCGATCTAAAAGTTTACGAATAAATAAGTCAAATGACCTGTAGAATATACTGAAATTTTTAGCTGAAAAAGGTATTTTATTGTCGAGATATTGAAATTCCAAAAAAATAGTCATTTGCTACATACATACCATTGATATCGAGTTTACTGAAAAATTTCAATATTCCCATAGGAATAACATTCTTTTCGGTTGAAACTTGTAGAACCATCGAAATTCTGTAAAACAATTATAACTCTTCTTCAACAATGCATAGGAACTAATTCTTTTAGACTTTTATTAGTCTCAGCAAGGCATCATTATAGACCCAATATGAGCTCAAGCAACGGGTTTTAGTTTGAGTGATTGCCTCATTAGACACTGTTATAGGATATTATAAAAAACAGTCAAGTAAATTTGATATTTTCTGATGCATAATACTTGAGTTATTCATAGTTGATTGACTAACAAAGAAGTTATTTATGATTGTATTGTGTTTCATGAATAAGAATTAATACAAGACATTTTGTAAAGGTCATTCACTCTAATCTATTTTAATGCTCTAATGTAATTCCATTAATAAGAAACGAGATTTCAAAGTTCATCCCGCTCCAATCTATAATCTTTAAACAAGCTTTGAAATATAGTACAAGCTTGAAACTCAGAAAATCTAAACACTTTTATTTGTTTTTACAGCCCCGCGAAGTAAAAATATCGTTGCCATCAAATGAACAAGCTAATGATCAACTTTCAGTAAGTGCGCTTCAGTTTTCTTTTTTTATTTTTAAATATTATTTATTCTAAAATTTAAATTTCAAATGAAATAAATGAAAAAAAAAAATTTCTTTTTTCTCTTCTTCATCTTCAAAAAAATCTTTTTCCATATAATGAATAAACCGACCATGGTTCTGGTACATAAATTAAACTTGATGCATATTTTGTTCTTAATACTTCATCATTCCAAAAGAAACTTGTCCAAACAGCAACTAATATAATTGTCATATGAAATGTATATAAAAGAAATCGTCCATTAACATCTAAACGATTTCCATTAATAAACCGTTGATAAAGCCACATTAAAGTCATAAGAATTGTTGTTACAATAAATAATGGTGTTATTTGTCCTTCTGTAACTAAATACCAATAATATGTTGAATTTAATAAAGCTAATGGCCAAAATCCTTTTGCATCAATCGTTTTAGATTGTACTGGAACAAATGTACTATTAAAGAAGAGTAAAAAACAAAGAAAATATGGTAAATACCTACAAAGAAAAAAAAACAAACAAAATCATAAAAATTAATGAAAAAACGATGGAAAAAAAAACATTTTACAAACCACATATAATGACCTAATTCTTCATCATAAAAATAAAGTAGTTCAAATGAATCAATTAAACTTGGTGGATCAAGTTTTTGCATAATTGGATTTTCTCTTACACTTAAATGTAATTGATAACCATTAAGTACTAAACGATGATTTATTGAATCACCAACTAAATGTATACTTGCACCCATAACAAATACAGTCATTAATATTGTAAATAAACTTTGATTAAATTTTCTTGGACTTTTTAATATTAAACTTTGTAATATAAATGGTGTTACTACGTTATATATCATATGAAAATAATCTCCAACACTCGGTAAATTTAATGGAAACCATTTAAGAGGAAATATTAACATAGCTATTGGACGACCAAAATCAAGTATCCAATTTTCAATAGCAAATAATAACCATAGATGCCAATGAAATTGTTCAACATGTTGATTTGAACGACGACCAGTCATAAGTTTTGTTTCTTTTGTGTAATATTTAGTTTGTTAAAAATAATAGAAGCGAGTGATATAGAAAGATAGATTATATATCGTTGGTATTTTAATACTCGACTTGAAACAATGAGAAAGACAAGCACCTGTTTACGACCTTGAAATAAAACTGATAGACGACGACAAAAAAAAAGTAATACGATGGTTTGATTACATGAATATTTTTTATAGGACAAAGAAAAAAGGAATTGTGGGTCATTCGTTATCAGTTATCTTTTTATTTCACCTGTTTGATACTCGATATATCATTGACTTAATTTATATACTTTTCTTTATGTTATTAATTATATCATTCGTCATATTTTTATAGAATGACACTTCTTATGAAACCAATAATCAATCAACAACATCATCATCAACTGAAACTATTCCATCTGTTAACACATCATCATCCAGCACTTCTTATGAATTAGTAATTATTCGTCTTAATATACTTTGTGAAAAATTAAAAAATCAAGTACAAGAATTAACAGTAAAACTGAATGAAAGTAATAAACAATAGTTTGATTTTCATATTTAACTTCTGAACATTTCCATAGGTCAAGCAGCTGAAAAACATGCAAATAATGAACGAGATAAATATTTACAAATCTATGCTCGTACACACGATCGTTTTGTTGCATTTGAAAAAAAACAATTGAATCAAATGCGTCGATTATTAACTGTATTAACATCGGATCAACATAAAGTTTTAGCTGGTAAAAGACTTTTTTTTCATTCAATGAATTTATATTTCTTACCATTATTTCAAATCATTTTACTTTGTGCTTTGAGCGAAATTTGATTGTTTGAAATTATATTATCCTATTGTATTTCCTTCATGTTCTTCTTTCAGAAAATGAAATTGATCTATTATTGATACAACAAAATTTTTATATTTTATGTTATTTATTTTGTTTCTTTTCATATTTAGAAATTATTGGACCAAAAGAAAAGTCAACTGATTCATCACAAACACAAAGTTCGATGACAAATATGTCAACTATTAATGAGTCACAATCTTCAAAAGATTCAAACACTATTAATGATGACGATGATACTAAACTAAGCGCAGCACGTTATCATAAAACTGACACCGATTGGGATGAACTGCTATCACAGGTTTGTTCTACACCAATGAAAGAAAGAGAAAAGATGTTCGTTCTTACTTGCCATGATGATAGTTCGAGTGCCTTTACCCTAACTCCGATCTTTTTTTTTTCTTTCCTCTATAGTACAGAACGTAGAAAATGATATCTATAGAGAAAAGAAAAGATGAGCAATAATTATGGACGAGAAGTAACAACATACGAAACCTAAACAATTTAAGGATTCATGTTGTTTTTATAATTTAGATAACTCAAATAATGGATTTATCTCAGAAATTTTGTGATAAATGTTCTCAACAACGTGAAGAAAATAATAAATTACGTTTATTAAATACTCAAAAACAAGACGAGAATGTTAAATTATTATTTGATTTATCATTAGCTAAAGGTGAATATGAAAAGGAACAACAGATGCGTATACAAATTGAAAAACAATTAGCAGAAACAAATACAATCATTGATCAAGTAAATATTTAAAAAAAAAGAAAATTTATTTAGAAAGCAAAAAATAACACGAATAAAAAAAAAGATGTCCTTAACGATTTTCATGATCATTCTAGACGTTAATAAATATTGAGGGTGAGAATAAGTGTGATACAGCTGCTCTATTTGATCATTTTTCGCTGATTAAAATTGAATTTTTTGAACAAAAAACAAATGAATTTTTTTTAGTTATCAAATTTAACACAAAAAACTGAAAAAAATGATACAGATTTACGTGATATGAAATTACATTATGATAATTTATTTGCTGAACAAGTTAATAATATAAAAAAACTTGTTAAAGAACGTGAATTATTACATTTATATATTCAACGATTAGAAATCGAAAATTCATCACTTGTTACAATGACCAATGATGATGAAACAGTTAAATTATTAACTTATTCATCACAATCACCAACAACATTTGAAGTATTTACTCTAATAAAAAAAAAAACAAATTTTAAAAACAACACTTCTGTTTTTTTTTCTTTTATCTTTTAAGGAAGCATGGGGTTTAATTGTTAAATTGCGTGAACAAATAATTCAACAATTAAAAATGAAAGAAAAATTAAAAAATGATATTCAACAATTACAATATAATCATAAAGCTGATATACGTGAAAGAGAACAAATTGAAAATTTACTTAATAGAGATTTGAATACAGCAAAAGATGAAATAAGTAAAAAACCAAAAAAAAAAAAAGAATTTTTATTTTTTTTTTCTTAAAAAATTTTTTTTCATTCAATAGTTGTTTTACAAAGTCTTCAAACGGAATATGAACGTGTTATGAGTTTAAAAAATAATCTTGAAAAACAATTAGATGAACGTGTTAATGAATTAAAAACAACAAAAACTGTAGCGAATTCATTTACAAATCAACTTAAAGAAAAACTTGAACAAATTGCTAAAGCAAAGGTACAGATATAAATAAGCACTATTTGTTTATAAAGTTAGAATTGCAGATAGAATTAATCATCTTGTTTTTCTTTATTAGGCTCAAGTTGATGATGAAAATGCTGCATTACGTGCACAAATTCAAAAATTAAAAGTTGATTTAGAAAATAATGAATTAGTTCAACATGATTTTGTTAAACTTTCTCAATCGCTTCAAGTATGTTAGTAAGTTAACGATAAGTTACCTTTTCTTTTCTATTGAATATTTTATTATCAAAGTTATATCATTTGTTTATTGGTTTTTTCTTCTTCTTGTGCAATAGGTACAATTAGAAGAAATTCGAAATTCAGAAAATGAATTACGTTGGCAACCTGAAGAAGATCATGCAGAATGTCAACGTTGTCATTCACCATTTTCTGTCACTTGGCGTAAACATCATTGTCGTAAGTGTTTGTATTTTGTTCTGTTGGAAGAAAAAAACTAAGAACTTCGTTTGTTTTTTCTTTAGGTCACTGTGGTAAGTTAAAATTAAATAATTTAATTATAATATCTTCTTTTTTAATAGGTAAAGTCCTATGTAAAGATTGTACTAATAAAACCGTTCATACTGGTCCACATAATCGCCCCTCTCGTGTATGTGATGTATGTTATACCTTACTTGTCAAAGATTCTCAACCATATTTTCATTCTTCTGTACCCGATCTTTAAAATTTTCTGAATTTTTTTTTCAACAATAAGACGACAAGCATTTTCTTCTTCTGCTTTTTTCGTGTCTCTTGTTTGTGTTGTTTAACTAGTCGTCATTTATTCATAGAGATCTTGTGTTTTTTTTCTTCATTCCGTTTTTTCTCTTTCTTTTTTTCTTTTTTGTTCATTCGAACTATATCTGGTGATTGTATGTTAAACGTTGTATTTCTCTTTATTATTTTTTTTTTCTTTGCTTATTAAAAAGAATAAAAACAAAAGCCAATTTAAACATAAATAAATTATAATTTCGATTTTGTTGCAATACCTTCTTGGCGACTTTTCTTTTCTACTGAACGTGAAAAACTTTCAACAGTTTCACGATCAAGTATTGGTGGTTTATGAAGCCAATGGGCACCATCATTAACTAATATACTACCTGTTATATTTTGTCCAGCTGATGAACAAAGATAAAGTACTGACATAGCAACATCCCATTTAGTTCCTAGTCGTTTTAAAGGTACGGATTCAAGCAATGGATTATTAGAACTATCTGCATCCATTAAAGATCCACCTAATTTCGAAAAACCAGCTGTATCTGCAATAGGACCTGGTGCAATACCATTAACACGAATACCATATTCACCCCATTCAAGAGCTAATGATCGAGTAAGAGCATCAATGGCTGCCTTTGCTGCACAAACATGTGATTGATACCATGTAGCACCGTAATGAAGTGTTGCACTTATATTTATAATATTAGCATTTGAGCTTTTACGAAGCTATAAAAAGCGAATAGAAGAATGAAAAAACAAAGACTTTTATCGATAAAGAATAATCTACTTCTGGAAATGCTGCACGACACATATTGAACGTGCCTTGTGTATCAATATCAAGAACAGTTTTAAAACCATTTGGTGAAAGATTTTCTGCTGCACATAGAAAACTAATGAGAAAATCATTTTTTTTTCAAAATAAATCTTTTTCTTTCTTCAAATCAGCTCACTTTCCAGCTGCTCCATTAATTAAACAATTTAATTCACCAAATTTTTCAACAGCCGATTTTACAGCTCGTACACCATCCTCCGGTTTTCGAACATCACCTTGAACACCAAATGCTCGAATTCCTTCGTCAGTTAACGTTTTTTCGGCTAATGTAAGCACCTCTGCTCGTCGTCCCATCATAACAACACTACAACCATGTTTCCCTAATTGTCGACAAATTTCGAATCCGATTCCACTTGAACCACCTGTTACAAGAGCTACTTGTTTGTCCATAATATTTGATTTATATGGTGATTCAACCGACATTGTTCTTTGTAATAAAATTCCTCTAGATAAAATAAATAATGATCTAGAAAACATCTAGAAAAAAAATTTTCTATTTCATATATATATATAGCGTATATTTTATTTTAATTGTCCATAACGTATACAACCGGGACATGTAAATATAGTTCCATGTATAAAAAGATCACATTCGAAACAAAAAATATTTTTACAACTTGTACATTGATATATATTTTTATGTTTTTGTTCATCAAATATATGTTGACATGCAAAACATTTGTTATTTGTTGATTGATCAAGTGTGATTTCAATAAATTGTTCAATAGGAAATAAAAAATGATATGAACGTGCTAAATGTGGTGCTGATACAAGCGTTAAATGACATATACTGCATTCTGTTGGTAATTCACAATATTTACTCTCACATGTTGGACAAAAATAACCACCTATAGAAAAACCATTTGTTCCACCACGTTGTTCCAAATGACACATACACATTGAAGCTTTTTCATGTTTTGTACTACTTGTTGTTGTTGATGATATATTTGCATTTGATGTTGTATATGTTCGATATTTTGGAAAACCCATACGTACAAGTGATGATTCAAATTTATCTAAAGCTGGTAATGGTCGAGAATGAATTTGTAATAATTCTTGAAAATGACTTGAATCCATAATAACATGATATAAACCTAAATGAAAAAGATCTTAACACCATCTCGATGGGATTCAAATATGAAACAGCAAGGATGCTGCTAAGGTATTTTTCATCTCTATGATAACTTTTACAAACTAGCGTCTATTATGCTAACATGCTTGCATCAAGTGCATGCTTACCTTTAGTATCAACGCATAATTTTCGAAAAATTCGAACTTCAGCTGAAAGACTAATCACTGAACAACGAATTTCATTTTCTTTACAAGTCTAAATAGACAAATAAATAAATCAATTAATAAAAAAACGAAAAAAAAAATAGTTATACTTTAATTGTTTGTAAAATATTTCCAGGATCACATGTTGTTAAACAGCCAAGTACAAAAAGCATTTCGCGACTAGAATATTTTGGCATATGTCTACGAAGAAAAATAACTGATTAAAAATATTATCATGGTATTTTTTAATAGTTACTTTAACGTTTGTAATCCCATTTCAAGTGCATTTTGTATTGATGCTTCACCTTCACATTCTTGATATTTTAATTGTTCAAGTAATGCAACATGTGAACGTGGATTACCAGCTAATTCACTTATTTTTTCTGTACGTTTCTTTCGTGTTATTATTATACCAATTTGAGATATTGGATTCGAATCAAAATAAAGAAATATAAATTCTTTTAGAAGCTAAAAACAAAAACAAAAATTAAAATAAAGAAACACGGAAAAAAGGTTTTTTTTAATCAACTTCAATAGAACAAAATAGTCGGTTTGGTCGCAGATCTTGATCCTTCATTGCATCTGACATATCAAGAACCAAATAGAGATGACGCATCTAGAGCAAAAAAGAAAACAATCAAATAAAATCTTAGATTTTTCGAAATAAAGAATTTTCGAACCATGCCAAGGCGAACATTAGGTAATTGTGCCAATTCTTTACGTCGATTTTTTTGATTAATAGCATTAATAGTAGCTGTGATTGAACCACTTTCATCTTCTTGAATAACTTCCCTGAAAGAAGAGATAGACAATTGAATTAATAACTTTTATTCAACAATTTTTTTTTCTACTATCTTATTTACCAAGTTTTTTCATAACCAGATTCCCAACGATATTGATCATCATTTTCATCCATGTTTTAGCAATAAATCTAGAAATTGAATTTTTAATAGACAAATGCAAGTAAAGTTTGCATAAAGAAAAAATTTGATAAATAATTTTCATCTATAACAGAGTAGGTTTACTATCCATAATTCACCTAATGTGATAAAATGTACGAACACGATTGTCAAACGCAGAGCGTCGCTAGTAGATAGTGATGATAGAACTAACATTAATTGAAATGTTAAATAAATATCAAAATCAAATTCAACTATAATATAAAAAAAGAAAACTTTGTACTCTATAATCAAATAATTGAAATTGTTATTCTTTCTTTTTCTTTTTGAAGGAAAATTGAAAACACACGGTTGTTTTAATTACAAAATTCTTTTAAACTGGCTATTAAACCGATCAATAGTCAATAGATAAATAGTATTTACCATCCATAACGGATTAAAATGATCATATTGTATCGATCTCAGTAACAATAACTAGTGTATCATAACTAAGTAGTGTGTGTTTTTGCACATCCGTTTCCAACATTACGCCATATTCAATAACTATTGCTATTTTTCTTTCGATCATGACATCCTAGCCCGTTCGATACCATCAATCCGACTTTGACTATATCCATAATTATTATCAAATTCTAATTTTGTTACACTATCATGAACACTAATGACTGGAACTTTTAATTTTTATTGTAAAATAATTTACATAATTTTTTATATCATACTTGCCTAATGTGAATATTTTTCATGTATAATTCGTGCTAAATTACAACCATCATCCACTTTTTTCAATTTTCAACTTCTATTTTAGAAAATAAATAAATATTTATATATAAGTCACTACAAGTAAATTGACCAGAAAAGTATACATTCTATACTTTTTTTTATAATTAAGCTTAAACTCCTGAATTCGTACGGAAATTCAAAAAAAAAACATTGTCACTGTTTATCTGATCTATACATCATAGTTTGGCTTCTTCAGTTTCACCTTTCCATGTATAAATCGCTACACGAGTTTTAACTATGCAGCTGCTATATGATCTTGTGTTGATAATGGATTACAAGAACTCTATTGAACATATAAGAGAATAATTATATCTTAAGACTTTGAAAAGAAAATAATTTTCTTGTGCACTTATAATAAAAGAAATTTTTTGATCATTATTCCAGTTTGTGCTATTAAATATAAACATGCAACAAGATGAATACCTTTCAATGGTTGTTATGAACCATAAACCTTTCTCAATCGCATTATTCCTGATATTTCAGCTTTAGTCATAAATAATGCTTTTTTACTCGATTCAGTTAGATTAATATATGCAATTTTATACGATAATTTTTCAATGCCATCAATAAATACAAATGGTGTTTGTTCATCATGAAAACGATCCATCAGTTCAGGGTTATCTGTAATAGAAACGATGAAAATATATTCAATTTGGTACATTACTTATTGTAAACTACAAAAAAAAAACATAATTGCTTGCAACTTTTGATGAACTTATTTAAAAAAATTTAATAAGATGAAGATAGAAGATTATTTAGATAAATCCTGAAAAAGTGAATAACTTCATATTAATTCAATACTTAAAATTTTCCTATACTTTATGATTTAACTTCAGAAATAAACGACATGTAGGGATATATCGAGATCAAGAGGGTCAAACTCACTACATCTTTAACTCTAATGCATTTGTTAGCCTATTACAAGTTTGAATTCTGTTCGGTTCGGTTTGACAAGCATACGACTTTCACATAAGAAGTTTGAATAGGACCCATTCATTTTGAAAATGTCAACTTTTCTAACATTTCCTATTTAGACACATAAATATATGAACAAAGTTTACTTTTTCATATTATGTGTGTGTGATATTTGAATACGAAAACTGATTTTAAAAATAATCTGCAAACGAAATACGACATTTTATAAAAAGAATTCTTAAACACGAAGAATCCTTGTTGACACTTTCTTTAATCTCAATAGAATCTATCTAATGAAGTAAAACTTCTCTGATAAGTTTTTTTTGTGAATTTTTCAATGAGTAACATAACTAACTGAAGAAATTTAATCTTTACTTTAATTAACCTATTACATTGCTTGAAATAAAAATAAGCCTTATATAATAAACGTAATGTGTACACATAGCATGCAAATATTATTTCTTTATGAACCAACATTTCAAGCAAATAATGATTTTACTCGTATTCGTTGTGGTCAACAGTTTGAAATAATATTTAAAAATTCTAAAACAACATAATGTATTATATCCTCAGTAGTAGTTTTACGTAATGTTTCTGATCTTATACTTCAATTTGACAGTACACGGTAAAATAGACATACATTTGAATTACAACATTTACTTACAAAAATAAATGGCTAAATTTCTTGAAAATTCATGTCTTTATGCTATTCAACGTGTTCTACCTGATAAATCATTTAGTTCTCTATCATAGAAAATAAAATTCATTTATTTGATTATTTAGCTGAATTAGATACCATTTATCGATCAAATATTCAGAAAGATGAGGACGATGATGAGGGTGTGGGTGTGGTTGTTCTGGTGTGGGATGTGGGGAGTGGCCGTGGGTGTGGATGTGAATGTGAGTGTCTTTTCTACTATCAACACCTACACCCACACATTCACACCCCACACCCACATCCTTTTTGTGTTCTTTTATTGATACTTTTTCTATGCTTAACAAATAAATAAAACAACTTTTTCGTATTTCTTCATCTTAATCGGTTTTCATTTGATAAACTTTTAGCTTTTGAAAAACTATTCGTCTACTCTGATATACTTATCGGTACTTGAAACTACTTTAAGAGACTTTGGAGGTACTTGAAGGTACTTGATTGTATTTTAAAGGTACCTGAAGTTACTTTGCGATATTTTTAATGTACTTTGAGCTACTTGAAGCAACTTGAAGTTACTTTTGTATTTTCAGGTACTTTTGTACTTCAAGTCCGCTGTTTCCCCCTTGTAAATTTATTGATAGTTATTGATGAATATCATCCAATGAAGATAAATAAAATATTGTTTGATGAAGAAAAACTTCAATAAATCGACATTGTTGAGATGAATCTATATATTATTGAAGAATAAATTACTTTGAACTAATTATTCTTTAGCCTTATTATACTAATATAAAACTCGTTAAAAGAAAAATCTCTAACAAATTATACTTGTTTTCCAAAGATAATCGACGGTCAAGAAAACGATCTGTTTTATTTATGCATTTCAAACAAAACCTTTTTTGTTTTTTTTTAAATGGCACTATTAGCCTGTGCTACATATGGGTGGGTGCGGGATGTGGGTGTGGGTATGGGAGTGGGTGTGGGTGTCGGGTGCAAGTGAACAGGATACGATACCCACACCCACACCCACACCCCTTACCCCAAAACTTTTTTAATCGCAATGGCTCGCATAAAGCCAGACGCTTCTCACATCGCTTTATTGAATGACTAAGACCCGAATTCGACAAGTATTAATGTTGAAGATTTATTCAAAAAATGGCGGCTGGCATTTTAAAAGAAATACGACATCAGTTTGATGTTTCATAGCCGCATTTTGCTTCAACACAAATGAAAAAACGCGCATATATTATTGAAAATGAAGTAGCGCAAACAGTCACTATGATTAGTTCGTCTCATTCAGCATAAATAATGTAATTAATAGATTGATATGGTTGCAACAAACTGAAACCGCTGCCGCCACCAACTGAGCCAGTATTACCACTAACTGAGTGACTGTGATCACCTGCAGCGTTAATACTGATATATGTTCTCCCGATAGGTATAGTATGTGCGTGCGATACTTGATCACTCCCGTAACCTTTACTTGTTTTCATACCCCAACCACCAGCTCCCATTTTCTCATTACTTGTAGAGCCTCCATGGTTATGACCTGAGTCGTTAATTGAATGTGTATGACTTCCAGCTGCTCTAATGGTTAATGAACCTGGTGTGTGTTGGTGAGTTGGCAATTGGTCAACGGTCAAATCGTGTACTGCTGCTCCACCACTTATGCCAGTTTCAGTCACCTGTTTCACACGTAATTCATATGGATCAACACCAATTGGGACACGTCCACGAAAATCTGGTAAATTGAACGTTGTTACATAATCGCCAGATCCGTATTGTGTACCAATGACGGCAAACAAACGTTGGTATTCAGCACGTGACACAGTCGAACCGTCACACAGAAGCCATGGATAGGGAGGTTTACTTGCACCAGAATAGAGCCTAACTTCACCGGTGATAACTAAGTGTGAAGGCGTATGATTAGTTGGAATCGAATATGGTGTATTCATTGTACTAATTATTCGAACAATGGCGTTTTGTTCTTTATCCACTGACAACTGCTTTGAAATAACAGCTATCTGTAAATGATCTGTGATATCGCTTAATTTGTAAACTTTAAATTCTTTTGGTCTCAACTTTTTCCCTCGCCATTCAGTTTCCATTGCATGCTGTGACAGATGTTTCTGTATATCAGTTTCTGGCATAACTTGATCTGTAATTGTATGATTTTTTGACGAAGTTGTAGTTGCTGTTTCACCACTACCACTCAAACCGAGACTGAAAATTTTCAAGAAACCTTTACCAATACTACCTGAGAGACTACCACTTCCTTTTGCAGCTGATTGTTTCATTTCTTCCACATTGCCATTGAAATACATTTTACTATCATTATGACGTTCCGTTTCTGATTGGTAATACGAAAACATTTTAGTTATTTCAGCTTCTAATACATCTGGATCCAGATCCGATGGTGACCAAACTTGTTGAAGTGCATCAGATTTTAGTTTTTCCATAGTCGCATCTTGCATAGCTGAAAACAGAAAGGATATAGATGTGATAAGGTTAGCTTATAAAAATCTGTTTAACAAGCAAAGTTACCTTGTTGTAGTAATGACAGAAATTGTGCTTCGAGACCATCTGATAGTGCTTGTGTGTTGGCTTCTGGACTCTCCGAATAGACTAATTTCCTAATATTCATCGTATATTTTCCAATAAATTTAGATGCTTGATCACGATGTATGTACTGAGCGTTTGGATTTTCACCATCAGCTGTTGTCTTACTCGCTGCTGCTTTCAGTTGATCACCGGTAATTGATACAAAACTAGTAGATGTCTGACGGAAGCCAGCAAAGTAGAAGGCGATTTCAATTTCATATTCACCGCTTTCAATCATTTCAGCAATCTGCCGAGCATTTTCCTCTGTTGAACATTTGAATCGAAAAATCATGAGGAGCGAATTCGGATGAATTGCATGAAACGGTTCTACACCAGCAATCGGTGATTTACTTCCTTGCACGATATAAGCTGTGAGTGAGTCGATCATTAAGGGTGCAACATCCCAATATTTTGCATACTCGGCAGTTTTCATATCATATTTTTTTCTAATAGCTTCTCGCGCCATTTCATCAACTGCATCATCACCTAATAGCAGTTTAATACGTACTTCATTTTTCGTTGACCAAACCCATGGATCAGTCGGTGAACTTCGTTGAGGTGCCATCACCGGTACATAGTAGAAGATTTATTTCTGCGGTGTTTCACCTTCATTCGATACAGAACTATACACATATATTTGACTACCATTGTATTTAAACAGTGTTACAATGTTAGTGTTAGCAGTACCGCTGGCAAGGCTACGACTTGTTGGTGCTGCGGCAACGATGGATGATGACGGATCTACTACTTCAATAACATTCGGTAGAAGCGATGTGAAGTTCAAGAATTTAGTTTCATTGCTGAGCGAGAAACTAGTAACGACAGAAAGCAAATACATGCAGAATACGAATGATAGTAGCATAATGATACTGATGAAAACCTTGTTCTCAGACTAAACCTTGCAGATGCATATGAATAGACTACTCCCTATATATGACAAAAAACAACTGAGAGGAGGGATTGGGTTATGTGAAGAATTTATGACAACAAATAAAATCTCATAAATACAAGCTTGAAGCATACTTGAATTTCTTCTAAAGTATAAAAGTTCTCGCATAAATCAATGTAGCGCAAATATATGCTGATACCATATCATGTACCAATCAAATAAAAAGGAGAATTAACGACTTCCCTCTAATAAAATCCAATTGTTTCGAAAAAGGTCAAAGTTCAGCTTTGTGAAACACGATCTAAAAGGAGTGTTAAAGTGTTTAGGGGTAGAAATGTGAACCCGCTCCCCTCTATCCCTCCTACAAACCGTGACAGACAGGGTTCTGGGGGTGTCACAGACCAGATCTGGACACATCACAGACCCTGACATACAGGGTGTGGAGGGTGTATGTGTGGTTGTGGGCGTGGGCGTGGGTGGGTGTGAGTGTGGGCTGGGGGTGCGGGTGGGATCCGGGAATGGGTGAGGCTGTGGGTGTGGATGGGTGTGGGTGCGGGATGTGGGTGGGGATGTGGGTGTAGGTGTGGGGTGTGAGTATGGGGTGTGGGTGTGGTGTGTGAGTATGGGGGGTGGATGTGGGTGTGGAGGGGGGTGGGGGTGGGGGGTGGGGGTGGGCGGGGGTGCGGGGGTGTGGGGGTGGGTGTGGGTGTGGGGTGTGAGTATGGGGTGTGGGTGTGGTGTGTGAGTATGGGGTGTGGATGTGGGTGTGGATGGGTGTGGATGTGGGATGTGGGTGAGTGTGTGCCTGGACGTGGGTGTATGGGTGGGTGTGGGCGTGGGGTGTGGGTGGATGTGGGTGTGGGGTGTGAGTGTGGGTGGATGTGGGTGTGGTGTGGGTGGGCGTGGGTATCGTACTCTGTTCACTTGCACCCTACACCCACACTCACACGCACACCTCACACCCACATCCACAACCACGCACACCCACCCACCCACATCCACACCCACACCCACCCACACTCACACCCTGTTCAGGTTTATCCTAGTATAGTGGTTCATAGGGAGTTTTTGATTTTTGAAAAGGAAGTTTTTTTTTCTTAAGGTGTATCAGTATATCAATGCTTGGTGAGTCTATGATTTGTATAAAATTTATTTTTCTCTTTAGGTTTATGATAGTATAATAATTCATGGTGAGTCTCTGATTTTTGAAGAACAATTTATTTTTTCTTTCGATTTATCCGGGTGTTAAGCCTTAGAACGTTTATGGTTTGTATGGTAAAATGCATTTTTCTGTTTAGGTTTATGGCGGAAGAATGATTGATGGTAAGTTTATTATCGCTAAAAGACATGTTTTTCGTTTAGGTTTTTCACAACCCGGATTCTTGGAAATTCATTAGCTATGAAATGGATTTGAGTTTTGGCAGTTAGATTTATGGCGATGAGAAATATGCTCTGTATTTTTGTCATTACATAAATTGAATTCGTTTTTTTTGAGTCAGAGAGATTTGGATACCAATTATAGATGAGTTTGTCATCAATAAAATAGAATTCATTTTTTCTATTGAGGTTGATAGGTTTTGGGAACGTTTTCGGTTAGTATATTATCAGTAGAAAAGGTTTGGTTTTTGGTTTGGTTTCATCATTGCTTAATGGCTGCTGGTAAGTTTCTTGATAGTAAGATATAGTGATTTTTTTTGTTTTAGGTTCATTGTGGTGAAAAGAATTCTCGGTAGGTTTATCATCGGTTTGATGAAATAAATTTTTCTCATGAAGGTTTATCATAACGACAGGAATCCGAGTGAAGTCTATGAGTATTAAAGTCGATTGACTTTTTGTTGTTTAGGGTCCTGCTGAGAACGATCATCTAGGTTAGTATATACAAGGATGCTATAACTACGATGTTTTAGTATATTATGAATGAAGAGGAAATTAACGTAGTATATTGATTAGTAATTGGTGTAGATGTTAGTTTCTGGTCGGTAGTTTCGACTTTTTGAAGTAGGCTGTGCATTATCGAAAGCATTTTCTTTTATACAGAAAAACTTGACGAGGAAAACGAAATGAAAGCTTCGGTGTAGGAGCACAGAGGAGTATCTTGATGTTGGTCCTGGCAGGCATTGATACCTGATGGAAGGTGCCATACAAAACCTATTTGCAACAGGGGAAAGAATAGGTATCGTACGAAACCATATTTATACGGAACTTTAAAAAGGTTTCGATTTCGTTGCAAAATTCGGAACCTTTTTTAAGTTTCGTATGGTACCTTTTTTTATTCAATGTACGTCGATTGCATTTTCAAACTTTGAGAAAAGTCCCACAATCGTGATTCTTTCATCCGCAGTACGAGTTGCATACATATTTAAGAATCGTAAATGCAATAAGTAATACTACGCGTTGTTTTATCTCGTGGATCATCTTTTATATCATTGTTTTCTTTTCTCTCATCCTTTCTTTTCGTTATCTCTAAATACGCGTGCTTTGACTCACATGAATACATACACATGTACATACTTCTGTTTCAGCTACGCATTTCGAAACAAAAAGAAAAGTGAGACAATGGTTAAACTTAGCAAGTGACCTGGTTTTAGCACAAAATCACAATAACAGAGCTACTTTTGGATAGTAAATAAGTCCTCATCATAGCTAACTAGGTGTATAGTGAAGAAAAGTCCGCTGGTTTCATGCCCATAAATGGAATGTTCGTTTATGAATAAAAAATGCTATTTGTCCTCTACCTACAGAAAATACTTCAGCTCATTTGGTTGAAGAATCACCACAGTATCCAAATTTTTTCTAACTCTAGTGACTTTCTGGACATCCTATTGAATGAGGATCAAAATTTTTGCATAACATATAAATCATCAATAAGAATAATTTATTCATAGAAGAGCAACATCTTAAATAATAAAATAGCCAGCGACTTTCTATTCGTCCTTTATTGCTCCTATCTATAATTCTTTTCTTTTATTCATCAATCTAATGTTCTACGATTCGATAAGAAACATTAAAATAAATGTTTTTGAACGAGGAAGACAAAAATTTGATACAGTTCCATTGTACATCAGTAACATGCAGAAAAAGCAACAAATTTTTTTTTCATTTTAGATTTATATTACTTACGTTACCTATTTCTTCGTTTTCCTATTCATTTCTTCATCGAAATTATATAATACTCGACATCAATTGATTAGTTTAATTATTCTGGTCATCATTTATTCTTATTTATTTAATTCTTATTTGTTCAATTAATCAAGTTTATTGCTGATATTGATTCAAAATGAACAGTCCAAGTGATATTCTTGATGTAAAATCATCAAAAAATATTAATAAAAAAAACGTATATAGTGATATTGATGGAACATTTGATTGTAAATTGATCAAAGTAGAATAGTTCGAGTTTTAAGTTATTTCAAAATAGGTGATTTGTGTCTTACACTATAGTATGCTGATGATTATCAAACAATTCTTGATGAAATTCAAATAACTATTATTTATGAACAATTGAAATATTCTTTATTATTACGAAAGTAAGAATAATAATAATAATATATTATCTAGGATCAATATAAGTCCATCCAATGTTTTTTCTAGATCAAATGATGAATCAATTGTTAATGTATCAAATGAGAATACTGAAGTAGTTAAGTCCAGTTTTTATTCAACGTAAGCATGGCACTTAAAAAAACATAAGAATAGAATCATATTTATTTTATTTTTCATTATTTAGATTTCATGATTTAACAGGAAATTACTGGAAATATCGTGATCAATTTGTTAAAATCCCAGGACATTATTATTTATTTTCAGATGATTTAGATGCATCAGTAAGAAAAGAAGTTTATTTGATTTTTCCACGTAAATTTAAATTAGTTAAAGAGTAAAAAAATCTTTATTAATGAAACACAACATACCTTGAGGTTAATATTTATTGTAATTAAGTGTTTTCAAATTTGATAGAAGAAACAAAGATATACAGTTTTTTTAAATTCGATAATTTAAAATTTTGTACCCATTTATATTAAAATTTTTCTTTAAATAATCATCAACAATTTCTCGTTTTATTTTAGGTAAGTTCTGAAGAACAAGAAATTCGTTTAAATCGAATTAATCACATTCCAAAATTTATTTCTACGGAACGTGCATTTTTTAATTCTCAAAAAAATTCAGTACAAGAAACATATACATATACTAGCGATGGTTTGAATTATTATATTGAATTACCAAAAACTCCAAGTGAAAATTTAAGATCATCATTATTATTTGTTCGTAAAATGGTTCTTCGTATTGGTATTTTATATAAACATGAATCAACAAAGCAAATGTATTTCGGTAATGGACTTTTATTAACTAATCGACTTGTTCTAACATGTGCACATAATTTCGATCCAATTCAATGGGAAAACAAAAATGTATCATATACTAAAATATATGCGTGTTTTCTTGATCCAGCTTCTGAAACATATTTTTTCTCAAATGATTCAAACAATTTCTTAATTGAAGCTAAAATAATTCGTCGTGGTTTAATTGAAGATAATATGTCCGATTACAATGAAGTAAAATCTAACACAACTGATCTTGCTATTCTTGAATTAGATAAACCAGCACCACATATACAATTAAATGAATATTTTGATCCTAAATTAAATTCATCATCTCAATCAAATATTACAATTAATTCAGAATTATTTTTGATTGGCTATAATGGTAAATTGACTCAAAATGATGATTTAAAACCATATAGGTATTTAAAAGATTTTGAAAATTTAACAATTGATACATTAAATTATTCTCATCATGTAAATAATAAATCAATTTCAATTGGTCGTCTTATACAAGAAGCATCTCTAGATAATCAATATGCTATGCATGATTGTAGTACGTTATTAGGATCAAGTGGTGCTTTAATACTTGATTCAACTGGTAAATTTGTGGGTATTCACATAGGAGTTGTCAATTCACGTAGAGAAAAACATGATGAATTTTTTTTTAACAAAGAAACATTTAATAAATTTGTATCAGTTAATTCAAAATCATTTTGTGAATTTATTCATCAATCAATTATACCAAATATGGATAATGATGAATTGGCACAGAAATGGTTATTTAATTCTAAATAAAACATTCTTTTTGTATTCGTCTCTACATATCATTTTGTTTCATATCCTATATAATTATTTCTCTTTTATATATTTATCATGCATATGTTAATTCATTGTTTATAACAACTCTTTTATCTGATTTTTTTTATAGTTCATCATTATCTCTAAAAGCAATTGTTGATATTGTTCGTTGAAATGATGTTGATGAACCGAATATTTCATTAAGACAAGATCTATGGTGATATAACAATTTTTCAGAACAATTTTTCGACTATTGAAAATAATTGATTTATCGAATCATTTTATAGAAATATTTTTCCTTTCTATTCACATGTTTTCATATCTGTTGGAAATGTTTCATCTTTATGTTTTCTAATCACATCGAATTCATTAAGAACATATCAAATCAAGTTTAAGTGTTGAGTGTCTTCTCTTCACATATTCAGATATATGATGACAATATTTCGATAAGTAAAGACATCACAAAATCTTCTTATTTTTCTCGAGAGTGTTTCGAAAAGAATTGTTCAATATCTAAACAAATGTTGAATCGCTTAGTCTAACTTTTATAGTTGATATGAATAGTTTTATCGGCAATTTAAATAGAAGAGTAATTAAAATTCAGATTTTTCAAGAGGATACCGTAAACCTAGTGGGAAATATTTGCTTCAAAGAACGGGAAAGAACGCGTTCCGTAAAATTAAAAGCCTTTTTTTTAAGAAAAGAAGACGTTCCAACAAAAGTGGAAAGCGTTCTAAAATGGAACCATTAAGAACACATTCCATGTTTTTTGGAACGCATTCTTGGTCGTTATTGCCTGAATTTAGATGCACTATAAGAGTTCTCGAAGAGAAGTTCAGACATAATTTTTTGAAAGATCGATTCTGGCGCAACTCGACAAGCTCTATCCAATGGCGTGCTCTAATTTTTCGTAGCTCAAACTGTTATTAAAAAAAAAAAAATTTTTTGGAATCAGGACTGCCAGTTGTAAAGTATGACTTATTTGAAGGTTTCACCATTTTTGGCACCAGTTTCAGGGTATCGTACTGCAGAGCTGTCATTTTTGAATCAAAAGTGACCTCAAATTCACATGAAAGCGTTCATCAGTCAAAAGAATCCATTCTCGGGTGTTTCTCAAGAGAATGTTAAAAAAAGCGGTCTCATTTCGATGGAATCCTATCTTG
Source organism: Rotaria sp. Silwood1 (assembly GCA_905250075.1). Classification (NCBI taxonomy): domain Eukaryota; kingdom Metazoa; phylum Rotifera; class Eurotatoria; order Philodinida; family Philodinidae; genus Rotaria; species Rotaria sp. Silwood1. Next base: position 254,679 of record CAJNOP010000043.1, read on the forward strand.
ACTGTTTCGAAATAGCATGGGCAGAGACACGTT